>CM024761.1:34449170-34579179 GCA_014218235.1 Colocasia esculenta | reverse complement strand
TAAGCATGAGAAAAAGAAAGGCAAAGAAAGAAGGTTAAGAAAATACAAGAAGAAAGCAATGGCTGTAGCATGGGACAATGAGGAAGCTACAAGTTCGATTCATCAGCTCAGAATCAGAAGAAGAACAACAAGTGAATAGTCCTCATGGCAGAACTAGAAACAGGTAAATTCTGAAACTTCATTCATTCATGTTCAAAATTTGATTCAGACAGTTTAGAAGATGCATTTAATGAATTGTATGATCAATATAAAATTGTAGTTAAACAAATGATGTAGTAAATTAAATCTGATAAACCAAGAAAAATCCAACATCTTTCTAAAAAATGAAGTAGAAAGGTTAGGACAACACCTATCTGAAACTAAAAGAACAAATGAACTATTGTATGAAGATTTGAAGGCTAAAATGTAAAATCATAGAACTTAGAGTCAATCTAAATGAATTAAAGATGAAGAAAAATTAAAGAATAAAAAATTACTAAAGAACTATAATTGTAAGACCCAGCTTCCGATTTTCGTCCGGTGTCTTGGATGACTGGCCACTAACGAGTCTGTGCTGGGGCGACGCGTTAATTAGTGTCGCATCGTAGGTGTCCAATGCGACAGTCATCCTTGTCGCGACCAGCTTGTGCGTCGCATCTTGTCGCGCCCGACTTTCCTGTCGCGTCTTCGTGTTGCGCCCGACAAGGGTCGCGATAGTGTTATGTCGCTCGGTCGTCTGACGCCTAACAGGGTGGGCAAGTGCGGTCCGTACGAGTCTGTCGGTTGTCGCGGCATCCCTGGGGGCGCGTTCTTGTCGCGGTGCCTTGACTAGTCGCGTTAAGATCCTTAACGCGACGTGTTTGTAACACCCCAAAATTTAATACCAAAATATAATATGATAAAAATTAGAGAAGATTATAATTTATAAAAGACATAAATATTTACTAGAAACCTGATTATCTTACTTAGAGAGATATTTCTATTATTTAAAAGTGACCCTAATACTGTCTTCAGATGTGCGCACTCCGACAGGGCGCCACTTAGAATTCATCATAGAATTTAAATTTGACACCACCATAATTTCAAAAAAATATACTGATTTTAAAGACACAATATCATAAATTATTGATGCGCAGATATCAAGATAAATCGACCCAATGATTTTTGGGGTAATTTTTATTTGATAAATATTAATTTGAAAAATTAAACTAAAATCACTAAAATTTGTAAAACCTTCTAGATAGCATCAGTATGAAATTTCACCTTAATCAGACATCATTTAGATATAAAATTATGATCCTAAAGAAGTTTAAACAAATTAATTTGATTTTTCCACACACGTATATGGGTTCATGATGGCGGCTGCTACGTGTTGGCCTTTGGTGAAGCATTATCCAAATAGAAAGCGTGGCAAGTGAAGAAGGCTTTGGAGGTGATGAGGATTCTCCTCATCTATGTGGTGGCCATGCAGGAGGGTAGCCAAGTCCATAAAAGGCCCTTCTGAACTCCTTCTTCATCTTTTCTCTTGGCCTTTTCTCTGTTTGCATACCATCTTCACACCACTAGGTCTTCTCCTCCTTCTCTTCAACCCCAACATCACTTCTTCCAGTACTCTCTCAACTCCTCTAGTCTCCTTTCCCCACCATCGCTACCATACTCTGGGAGTACTCCTTTAGGAAGAAGAAAGAAAGGAAAAGAAAGAAAGAAGGAAGGAAAAAGTAAGTAAGGGAGAGTAAATCGGAGCAAGGATGTAGAAACGGGAAGCTTAGAAGCCATCTTGGCCTGATAGTATGTCTGACTATGGTAGGTTCCTCCCTATGATTTCTCTCTAATTGCTTATTTTCATGCTTGTAGGTCTCTCCATCCTCATAAACCCTTATTTCCTATTTGTTCCATGCTTTGTAGGTTCCTCCCTACGATTTCTCTCTGATTGCTTATTTCATGCTTGTAGGTCTCTCCATCCTCATAAACCCTATTTCCTATTTGTTCATGCTTTGTAGGTGCCTCTTGTTAAATCTTGATTATATATTTGCAGGCCTCTCCACCCCAAAGACCTTTATTTTCTGCTTGTTTATGCTCTGTAAGAACTTCTGGAACAAGCCAAATCAACCTATGTTCTATTTTAGTGACTTTGAATAGCTTAACAAATCTCATGTTTTCCTCCTATGTTCATGTATCATACGATTTTGATATCATCTCCCTGACAATATTGGTCACTACCACTCCAGATTGGTGGAAACTGCTTTGTATATCCTTGCTTAATCTATCTCGTAATAATCATGGGTTTATCTTTTCTTGAAGATGACCATAGTTTTAAAACCTTCAAGCAACGATTTCATGAGGATCCATTAGTTCTAAACATCATCTTTCTTTCCACAGAATACTCAATTTTGGATTCCATCCTTTCTAATAGAATAATCAGACCTGGACTCCATCTGTTGTATTTGGACCTCGAACAACCTTATAAATTCCTTTGTTCTATGTAATACATCGTTGGCTATGTACCTTGTCATAAACTGATTCCATCCCTTGCTAGTATGTTTTGAACACAAGATTACATCTTGAACTAGAAATCTCGATTTGTTTCCTACATGAAAAGAGAAATCTACTTAGTTTGATTTGTGCCACCGAATGTCTCATCTTGAATGCTATTGATTATCACTCTGTGGACCATAGAAAAACCCTTTTATTTCCCAAATATCAAGTCTCCAATGTTAGAGTATAATTCGAGCTTGAATTCCCTATTTGTAGCCTTATACTAGTCCTGTCAACAAACAAGCCAGTGCCTGTCGACAACCACCAGTGGCTGTCGACAACTAAAGGACAATATTCATGAATGCAGTTCTGGATGGAGTATAGCTTTCGACAACAAGCTGGAAGCTGTCGACAACCACCAGTCTCTATTGACAAACATTACACATTTCTCATCTAATACACTCTTGAACTGTCCAAACAAGTTGTCTTTAATATTTCTTGAAGTCTAACTACTATTCACTAGGATGCGATTACCCATCAACCAAATCCATCCTTGGTATTCTTGGGACATCCTAAATTATGTTGTTTAACTATACCTTATGGATATCAACCACTAACTCATGAACTGGCTCCTGTGATATGTTACTTCTCCCCGTTGAGTGCCCAGTACCAGTCTGTATGTTTTCCGAAATGGTCCTGGGAGGATGACGTACTTTGTGTCTTTGGATTCTCATGGACTAATGTCTGTGCAAAATGGGGACACGATCCAGTCCCGAGGAGGCACCTGAATATGTTTAATCTGCGATAGAGCGGTTGGATCCACAGGGTGTTTGGAAGGACACCACTATATTTTAAATGGTAAACCATTCCATGAATTATGTTGAGACATGAATGCTGATTGCTTGTTCAGGGGGACAGGGCATCTCTACACATACACTGTAAGGCCCTCGAATTTCGTCGCATTATTTGTATTTGTGTGTGTATATTTGTGTGTATGTATATACATATTACGTACGTATTGATTAGTATAATTACGTGTGCATATGTTTATACTAGATGTAAATAATGCATGTATTGAATGGGATAGTATATGGATACACTACCATATACATATTGCATGTATATATGCATGGTATGCATAGTTTTCTGCATATTTTAGAGTTCTGGCCGAAGGCCATCTTGGCGTCAACCCCTAGCCGTTGAGGTGGTGTCAGCGTCCAGACATGGACGCCAACACTAATCCTGGCGTCGAGCGATATGGACGCCTATTTCTCTGGCCTGCATGCGCAGCAGAGCCAGAAACCTCTGAAACAAGAAAGCTCAGCCATTGGGGGCTGTCCCAACGGCTCTGAGAGCTGTCATGTCACCTTGTGAGTGGGAGAGAGGCCTCCCTTATGTCTGAACCCGGATCTGCCTCTCCCACTCTCTCTTCACCTTTGCAAGAGAGAAACCAGAGAAAAACCCTAGTTCTGAGCTGTGAGAAAAACCACCCTTTTGCACCCAAAGATCAGACTTCCTGGAGAGATCCGCCATCTTCCCGACAAGAGATAGCTGGAGCAAAGGAGGAGGCTTCCCCGACATCCCCTGCTGTGGAGATCATCCAGGAGCCCGGAGGAAGAAGATCTAGGAGGCGTTCTGCACCTTCTTGGGACTGCCCAAGGAGGGCTTCACCAACACCTAGACCCTTTGGAGCAATTTTTAAAAGGCAAGTGACCTAACCATAATGTCCCCGTATGTGTCTAGGTCGTTTCTACTATTTTTATGAATTTTCCCTCGAGTCCTAGACCCTCCATTCACCCAAACTTGAGAGCTCGGGTCTGTGTTCTGCACAGACCTGCATTGACGGCAAGGTCAATGGACGCTGAGATCATGCTTGGCGTCCATCGACCATGCCGCTGACCCTGAGTCAGCGGCCAGAGACCGCCGCCAAGTTCCTCTGGACAGAACAGTGACCTGTTCTGCCCTTCCTATACACTATTTTCGGTATGGTTTCCGTGATGAGGATATATGGTAACCCTATACACTATGTATACTGAAATGTGGTGTGTGGATGAGTGTGATGTGTGGGGTGTGAATGTTAGAAGATTGTATCCATGAATTGTAAGCATGATTTGTTGATAGTCTTGCCAATCCATGCTTTATGATTAGGACTAGTCTGAATGCCTCAGTTTTGTCAGATCATGAAGATTAGTGGATCTATGTATTATACTCAATTTTGATAAATTGTCCATGCTTGCATGATTGCTAATAAATTCGGTTCGGTAAATAAAAAGCATGCAAGAAAGATTGTGGTGATTGATCTATGGCTGTATGATTTAGGGATTCTGTATTCTCAAATCATGCATATAATAGTAATCTCTGTTCAAACAGTAAGTGGCAAAATGCAGATGTGTTAAACTCCATGTAACTTAAATTGTGAATGGCATGCGAAATAGGTATTTGATTTTCTGTAAATTCTATTTAGCTCAGAAAAATCTGAAAAATTGAATGTATGACCTTGAACCCGAAAATAGCATGTGGTTAAAATTTCAGGTCATTTGGACCAGTACATAAAGGAGTTATGTATTTTCCATGTGAAATATAGTAATCTATGTATGTTATCGTAATGTGATTAGATATTGCTTAAACCCAACTTGATTGGTGAAATTTACTGTGTGTTAAACTCCTGAAATCTGTAGTGCCATGTCAGGAAAAAGAGAAATGCATGTGAGTGAGAAAGTGAATGAGATGAAAAGTGATATGTGTAAAACCATGTGTAAATCGGTAAAATGTGTAAATGTGTAACTGTGCCAATGTGACACTGCTTCCGTAGAGGGCAGTGGAGCTGTATCAGGGAAAAGTCCCCCTGAGAAAGTTCAGTGTGTAAGTGACCCTAAGGGCATTAGGGGGAAATCCTGGAGGTGGACAAGTACCACTGGTTAGGGTGGAGACTTGTTTCCCGGTCTGCGCAGTCCAAGAGTCGCCATTGGAATGCCTAGATGGCGTCTATGTGTAATGTGATGTGTATATGTCCTTCTTTGGTGGTTTGGACTATGTGTCACGGCACCTAAAATGTGTAATGTGAATGTGTAATGTGTATGTGTTCATGTGTAAATGTGTAAGTGAACAATGTGAATGTGTATGTGCAAAGTGTAACCATGTGAAAGGGAAACTTGTGTAAAGAAAATGTGAAATTAAATGTGAGAATATGTTATTGAAATCCATGTGAGACAAATCTGAAACCATGTGAAATCAGTAAATTCATGTTGTTATCATCATGTTTATATGTGCAAAAATGTCTAGAATCCATGTTAGGGATAATTGATGAGCACGTATGCAAATAGCATGATTGGTTGTTCACATGATTTTTTTAAGCAATATTGTAGCTCTCATGTGTAGGTTTACAGCCATTAAACCATGTGAAACCAGCAACTTAAAGCATGTGAAAATGTCTATGTATGTGTTAAAACATGTAAAATCATGCTAGTTGTGTTTCCTTTCATATATGCACAATGTTCATGTTGGTAGCTCTCATGTCTTGGTTCTTTAAAGACAAAATTTCATGAGTAAATTGAATAGAGAGCATGTGATAGGTAAAGTTTTATTCTTAGAAATCTGAAAGCATGATCCATGTATAAATTGTAAAACTTTCATGATAGGTTGAAACCTTCAAATGACTAGCATGCCATGTGTGTAAATTTTGAATGTGCATGTAGAAAACCCTATGACTTATACGTGTATGTTATGAGTAGTGTTGCTTGCTGAGTCTTTGGACTCACTCCTTGCTTCGGCGTACAGGTGTAGTTGGTGACGTGGCACCGTTGGAGGAGACAGTGGAGACGGACTCGAGAGCGCGGAGATTAGACTTTGGAGTTTCTTTGTGACTTGTGTATTTCATAGTATGTAATTTGAACATTGTATTAGAGTATCATGAAAAGAATGTATAAGTGTGGACATTATGTATTTTATTTCAGCAATTTAAATTATGTGAACTTTTAGTTCTTTATTGTTATTGCAAACTTCATGTATGTTAAATGTGGATGATGAATGAATGGAGACAGTTGTCTTTTACTTCCGCTACTCTGTTGTATATTCGCGTGTATCTCAGCTGTATGTATCGTTTGGGTAAATGTCCCACTGTGAGGACTCTCGCTATACCGACGTGGGTTGGTATAACCGTACCGTATAATGAGGGCCGTCACAGAGATTGGTATCAGAGCAACCGGTTGAGATTGCACATGAATATACCTAAGTCATCATCCCCATTGCATGCTAAGTATGTCCACATGTGTAGAAAACACTAATAAGAAGTGAAAGATAGATAAGAAAATGGTTAGAAAACTTAGTAACCTAGCTCTAATGGTGGCTGAATTTTATTACAGCCATGGCTTCGAGAGGTAGGCGTGTGTGAGCGTCGGCCGTGAGGACGAGCCGCGACGTGATGAGCAGGCGGAGCAACAGGCCCCAGCACCACGAGGCCTGTACTTCCCCCACCGCCGCCTGTGGATTACGGAGTATTCATGCAAGGTCTGGGCAAGCCATGCAGACGCAGGCTCATACCCAGGCAGCACTCCAGGCACAGTTGGAGGCCCAGGTAGAATAATGAAACAACTAGTAGTTTGCTATTTAAATTGCATGATATTGTGTTTATTGTGTATTGTTATTGTTTAATGTAGCAGGCTCAGGCACCAGCTCAGGACCATGGTGGACCATCCATCATGGAGCGATTCAAGAGGATGACCCCACCCTCTTTTAAGGGGGAGAGTGATCCATTAATGGCAGAAAGCTGGTTAGGGAGACAGAGAAAATCTTCCGAGCCATCAGGTGCCCTGATGAGGATAAGGTGACATAGCCACCTACATGCTACAGGTAGACTTTTAATTTTGTATGTTGTGTGTTCTGCTTAAGTTAGAATTGTTAGTTGGTACTTATGAAGGTGTATTGCAGGAGAGAGCGGATGTATGGTGGTCCTCCCTACTACGTACACGCTTTGAGGACGGAGCAGTAGACGTGACGTGGGACGCGTTCGTGAGGCTCTTTCGAGCCAAGTTCGTCCCAGAGCATATCCAGGACAAAATGGAGCAGGATTTCTCTCCCTGACGCAAGGCTCCATGACCGTGCTGGAATACGAGGCAAGGTTTCTGAACTTTCTAAGTATGCACCGCATATCGTAGAGGATGAGCGCAGGAAGACCAAGAAGTTCGTGATGGGACTCAAGCCATCACTGCGGACGAGACTCGTGGCGTTTGACCACCGCACGCTGGACGAGGCCTCAGTGCTGCCTGCAGGCAGGAGGGAGAAATGGAGCAATATCTGGAGGAAAGAAGGCTTCGCAGAAGAGGCCGGCAGCGACATTCCAGCGGCAGGATAAGAAGAAGACGGTGTACCAGACACCGCAGAAACCAGTGGCAGTCAGCAACTCTCAGGTACCTTCTGTACGTTCCCCTGGTGTGAAGAAAGAGTGTCCCCATTGTGGGAAGACACAGGTGGTTCCGAGTGTTGGTTGGTAGCGGGTAGATGCTTGAAGTGTGGGAGCAGCGACCACAAGATCAAAGATTGCCCAAGACTTCAGCAAGGAGCTCAGCGTGGAGCGCCAGCACCAGCAGTAGCGGCAGCCGCGCCAGCTACAGGAAGACCAGGAAGGCCTCGAGCCCAGCTCGAGTGTTTGCTTTGGCACGCGAGGACGCCGAGCAGGCGGAGCATGTCACCGAAGGTACGTTTTGCTTTTAGGTGTGCACGCTCGGGTTTTGTTTGATACGGGTGCTACTCACTCGTTCATTTCCGAGCGGTTCGCTAGGCAGTTAGCCTAGAGTCAGGCGTAGAGTCTGAGGAGTTAGAGGTCCCTTTGTCTGTGCACACCCCTGCGGGTACGGTATCGACTAGGAAGTGCATTCCGTCGTTACCTGTGTGCATTGAGGATAGAATCCTAGATGGGTGTTTCTTCTTGCTAAAGATGAAGGACTATGATGCTATTCTTGGTCTGGATTGGCTAGAGGAGCACTATGCGTTAGTGGATTGTCGTCGGAAGAGGATTGTTTTCCGCATTCCTGGTGAGGACGAGTTTCTCATCCCTTGCCAAAGAACTTAGCGGGAAAGTTAGTTATCTCTGCCATGAAGGCGATGCGCATGGTGAACAAGGGTTGTGACGCATTTCTTGCCAGCGTTATGCTAGTACCCGATGCTGGTTCGTCACTGACTCTTGCAGAGATCGATGTGGTGCAGGATTTTCCAGATGTCTTTCCCGATGACTTGTCTGGATTGCCACCGGATAGGGAGATAGAGTTCACTATAGAGTTGCTTCCAGGCACCTCTCCTATCTCGAAGGCCCCATATCGGATGGCCCCTGCAGAGTTAGCCGAGTTGAGGAAGCAATTGCAAGAATTGCTTGATAAGGGATTCATTCGCCCTAGTGTTTCCCCTTGGGGCGCACCTGTATTATTCGTCAAGAAGAAAGACGGGTCACTTAGGTTGTGTATTGATTATAGAAAGCTGAACCAAGTGACTGTGAAGAACAGGTACCCTTACCTCGGATTGATGATCTGTTTGACCAGTTGCAGGATGCATCAGTCTTTTCTAAGATTGACTTGCGATCTGGTTATCATCAGCTGCGGATTAGGAGTGAGGATGTGTCCAAGACGGCATTTAGATCCCGTTATGGACATTATGAGTTCTTGGTCCTTCCTTTCGGATTGACCAACGCCCCTGCAGCGTTCATGGATCTCATGAACGGGTGTTTAGTCCGTATTTAGATAGCTTTGTTGTTGTGTTCATTGATGACGTGTTGGTCTATTCTCCGGATGAGGCCACGCACCGTCAGCATTTGAGGTTATTAGAGGTTCTCCGTGAGCACAAGCTGTATGCGAAGTTCAGCAAGTGCGAGTTCTGGTTGCGCGAGGTTCACTTTCTCGGGCATGTGATCTCCGGCGCTGGTGTTGCAGTTGATCCAGCAAAGGTCCAGGCAGTTATGGATTGGGAGATTCCCCAGACTCCTTCGGAGATTCGTAGTTTCATTGGGTTAGCTGGTTATTATCGGCGATTCATTGAGGGTTTCTCATCCATCGCCGCCCCTTTGACAAAGCTGACCGGAAAGGTGAGAAGTTCGTATGGTCTGAGGCATGTGAGCGTAGCTTTCAGCTATTGAAGGCTAAGCTTACTTCTGCTCCGGTATTGGTATTGCCTAGTGGTCCAGAAGGTTTTGCCATTTATACGGATGCATCTCAGATTGGTTTAGGCTGTGTACTCATGCAGCGAGAGAGGGTAGTGGCTTATGCTTCTCGTCAGTTGAAGGAGCATGAGAGGAACTATCGACTCATGATTTGGAGCTCGCAGCTGTGGTTCATGCACTAAAGATCTGGAGGCACTATCTTTATGGTGTCAGATTTGAGGTGTTTACCGACCACAAGAGCTTGAAGTATCTTTTCTCCCAAAAGGAATTAAACCTGAGGCAGAGGAGATGGATTGAGTTCTTGAAGGACTATGACTTCGACCTTCAGTATCATCCTGGAAAGGCGAACGTCGTAGCAGATGCTCTTAGTAGAAAGAGGTCTTCGCTCCAGCAGGATTGGAAGATGTTGGAGGATGCAGCGTGCTCTATGACCGAGTTAGAGCCATCGCTGTGTCAGGCTTTTGTAGCTCAGCTATCCCTTAGATCCTCAGTCTTGGATGAGGTGATTGAGCAGCAGAAAGCCGACCCTAGATTGTTAGAGTTAGTGGGTAAGGCGGGCATTGCTCGTGATGAGGACGGTGTGATTAGATTTCAGCACCGTGTTTGTGTCCCTGATGTAGTAGATGTCCGTGAGCATGTGTTAGGAGGCTCATAGATCGCGATTCTCTATTCATCCGGGTAACACTAAGATGTATCAAGACCTGAAGAGATCATTTTGGTGGTCCGGCATGAAGAAGGATGTTGCGGATTATGTGTCTAGATGTCTAGTATGTCAGCAAGTGAAAGCCGAGCGGCAGCGACCATCCGGCCTTATGCAGAGGATGGATATCCCAGTGTGGAAGTGGGAAGCTGTCACTATGGACTTCGTTTCGGGTTTGCCTCGATCTAGAAGGGGCAATGACTCGATTTGGGTAGTTGTAGATAGATTCTCGAAGACTGCTCATTTCTTGCCTATGAAGAAGAAGCAGTCAGTAGAGAGTTTAGCTAGATTGTATGTTAGTGGTATCATTAGATTGCATGGTGTGCCGAAGTCGATCATTTCGGATCGAGATCCGAGATTTACTTCGAGATTGTGGAAGGGTCTTCAGGATGCGTTAGGTTCGGAGCTTAAGCTCAGTTCGGCGTTTCATCCCCAGACCGATGGACAGTCCGAGAGGACTATCCAGACGCTCGAGGATATGTTGAGAGCGTGTGTTCTGGATTGGAAGGATGATTGGGAGCGTCATTTACCTCTTGTGGAGTTCGCATACAACAACAGCTTTCATGCTAGTATTGGTATGGCTCCATTCGAGGCGTTGTATGGTAGGCCCTGCAGATCTCCTTTATGTTGGGAGGAGACTGGTGATAGGCAGTTGATCGGACCGGAGTTAGTTCAGGAAACTTCGGATAAGATCCAGCTTATCAGGAAAAGGCTTGTTGCGGCACAGGATAGGCAGAAGAGTTATGCCGACAACAGGAGAAGGATTTGGAGTTCGAGGTTGGCGATCATGTCTTCTTGAAGATATCGCCTACTCGAGGTGTTGTCAGATTTGGCAGGCATAGCAAGCTAAGCCCTAGATTCATTGGCCCATATGAGATTCTCAGACGTTTGGGCAGCGTGGCGTATGAGCTAGCTTACCCCCAGCTTTGGCTAGCGTTCACCCTGTATTCCACGTATCTATGCTCAGGAAGTATGTCCGAGATCCGTCTCATGTGATTAGTCATGAGCCAGTGGAGATCCAGCCAGATCTTTCGTATGTCGAGCAACCAGTAGCCATTCTTGACCGGAAGGTTCAGCATCTCCGAACAAGAGTATTGCGTCGGTGAAAGTCCTATGGCGGAACTTCTCACGCGAGGAGGCTACTTGGGAGCTTGAGGATGCGATGAAGAAGAAGTATCCCCTTTTGTTTGAGTAGTGTCGTTCTAACTTCGAGGACGAAGTTTCTTTAAGGGGGAGAGGGTGTAAGGCCCTCGAATTTCCGTCGCATTATTTGTATTTGTGTGTGTATATTGTGCTTGTGTATGTATATACATATTTACGTACGTATTGATTAGTATAATTACGTGTGCATATGTTTATATAGATGTAAATAATGCATGTATTGAATGGTGATAGTATGGATACACTACCATATACATATTGCATGTATATATGCATGGTATGCATAGTTTTCTGCATATTTTAGAGTTCTGGCCGAAGGCCATTTGGCGTCAACCCCTAGCCGTTGAGGTGGTGTCAGCAGACATGGACGCCAACACTAATCCTGGGTCGAGCGATATGGACGCCTATTTCTCTGGCCTGCATGCGCAGCAGAGCCAGAAAACTGGAAACAAGAAAGCCCAGCCATTGGGGGCTGTCCCCAACGGCTCTGAGAGCTGTCATGTCACCTTGTGAGTGGGAGAGAGGCCTCCCCTTATGTCTGAACCCGGATCTGCCTCTCCCACTCCTCTCTTCACCTTTGCAAGAGAGAAACCAGGAGGAAAAAACCCTAGTTCTGAGCTGTGAGAAAACCACCCTTTTGCACCCAAAGATCAGACTCCTGGAGCTAGATCCGGCCATCTTCACGACAAGAAGATAGCTGGAGCAAAGGAGGAGGCTTCCCCGACATCCCCCTGCTGTGGAGATCATCCAGGAGCCCGGAGGAAGAAGATCTAGGAGGCGTTTCTGCACCTTCTTGGGACTGCCCAAGGAGGGCTTCACCAACACCCTAGACCCTTGGAGCAATTTTTAAAAGGCAAGTGACCTAACCATAATGTCCCCGTATGTGTCTAGGTCGTTTCTACTATTTTTATGAATTTTCCCTCGAGTCCTAGACCCTCCATTCACCCAAACTTGAGAGCTCGGGTCTGTGTTTCTGCACAGACCTGCATTGACGGCAAGGTCAATGGACGCTGAGATCATGCTTGGCGTCCATCGACCATGCCGCTGACCCTGAGTCAGCGGCCAGAGACCGCCGCCAAGTTCCTCTGGACAGAACAGTGACCTGTTCTGCCCTTCCTATACACTATTTTCGGTATGGTTTCCGTGATGAGGATATATGGTAACCCTATACACTATGTGTATGTAAATGTGGTGTGTGGATGAGTGTGATGTGTGGTGGTGAATGTTAGAAGATGTTTCCATGAATTTGTAAGCATGATTTGTTGATAGTCTTGCCAATCATGCTTTGTGTTAGGATAGTCTGAATGCCTCAGTTTTGTCAGATCATGAAGATTAGTGGGTCAGTGTATGTATACTAATTTTGATAAATTGTCCATGCTTGCATGAGTTGCTAATAAATTCGGTTCGGTAAATAAAAAGGCATGCAAGAAAGATTGTGTGATTGATCTATGGCTGTATGATTTAGGGAAATTTTATTCTCAAATCATGCATATAATAGTAATCTCTGTTCAAACAGTAAGTGGCAAAATTGCATGATGTGTTAAACCCATGTCAACTTAAATTGTGAATGGCATGCGAAATAGGTATTTGATTTCTGTAAATTCTATTTAGCTCAGAAAAATCTGAAAAATTGAATGTATGACCTTGAACCGAAAATAGCATGTGGTTAAAATTTCAGGTCATTTGGACCAGTACATAAGAAGTTATGTATTTTCCATGTGAAATATAGTAATCTATGTATGTTATCGTAATGTGATTAGATATTGCTTAAACCCAACTTGATTGGTGAAATTTACTGTGTGTTAAACTCCTGAAATCTGTAGTGCCATGTCAGGAAAACAGAGAATGCATATGAGTGAGAAAGTGAATGAGATGAAAAGTGCTATGTGTAAAACCATGTGTAAAATCGGTAAAATGTGTAAATGTGTAACTGTGCCAATGTGACACTGCTTCCGTAGAGGGCAGTGGAGGTATCAGGGAAAAGTCCCCTGAGAAAGTTCAGTGTGTAAGTGACCCTAAGGGCATTAGGGGGAAATCCTGGAGGTGGACAAGTACCACTGGTTAGGGTGGAGACTTGTTCTCCGGTCTGCGCAGTCCAAGAGTCGCCATTGGAATGCCTAGATGGCGTCTATGTGTAATGTGATGTGTATATGTCCTTCTTTGGTGGTTTGGACTATGTGTCACGGCACCTAAAAATGTAATGTGAATGTGTAATGTGTATGTGTTCATGTGTAAATGTGTAAGTGAACAATGTGAATGTGTATGTGCAAAGTGTAACCATGTGAAAGAGGAAACTTGTGTAAAGAAAATGTGAAATTTAAATGTGAGAATATGTTGTTGAAATCCATGTGAGACAAATCTGAAACCATGTGAAATCAGTAAATTCATGTTTTATCATCATGTTTATATGTGCAAAAATGTCTAGAATCCATGTTAGGGATAATTGATGAGCACGTATGCAAGTAGCATGATTGGTTGTTCACATGATTTGTTTTAAGCAATATTGTAGCTCTCATGTGTAGGTTTACAGCCATTAAACCATGTGAAACCAGCAACTTAAAGCATGTGAAAATGTCTATGTATGTGTTAAAAACATGTAAGATCCATGCTAGTTGTGTTTCCTTTCATATATGCACAATGTTCATGTTGGTAGCTCTCATGTCTTGGTCTTTAAAGACAAAATTTCATGAGTAAATTGAATAGAGAGCATGTGATAGGTAAAGTTTATTCTTAGAAATCTGAAAGCATGATCCATGTATCAAATTGTAAAACTTTCATGATAGGTTGAAACCTCAAATGATTAGCATGCCATGTGTTGTAAATTTTGAATGTGCATGTAGAAACCCCTATGACTTATACGTGTATGTTATGAGTAGTGTTGCTTGCTGAGTCTTTGGACTCACTCCTTGCTTCGGCGTACAGGTGTAGTTGGTGACGTGGCACCGTTGGAGGAGACAGTGGAGACGGACTCCGAGCGCGGAGATTAGACTTTGAGTTTCTTTGTGACTTGTGTATTTCATAGTATGTAATTTGAACATTGTATTAGAGTATCATGAAAAGAATGTATAAGTGTGGACATTATGTATTTTATTTCAGCAATTTAAATTATGTGAACTTTTAGTTCTTTATTGTTAATTGCAAACTTCATGTATGTTAAATGTGGATGATGAATGAATGGAGACAGTTGTCTTTTACTTCCGCTACTCTGTTGTATATTCGCGTGTATCTCAGCTGTATGTATCGTTTGGGTAAATGTCCCACTGTGAGGACTCTCGCTATACCGACGTGGGTTGGTATAACCGTACCGGTATAATGAGGGCCGTCACAGAGATTGGTATCAGAGAAACCGGTTGAGATTGCACATGAATATACCTAAGTCATCATCCCCATTGCATGCTAAGTATGTCCACATGTGTAGAAAACACTAATAAGAAGTGAAAGATAGATAAGAAAAGGTTAGAAAACTTAGTAACCTAGCTCTAATGGTGGCTGAATTATTACAGCCATGGCTTCGAGAGGTAGGCGTGGTGGAGCGTCCGGCCCGTGAGGACGAGCCGCGACGTGATGAGCAGGCGGGCAACAGGCCCCGGCACCGCGAGGCCCTGTACTTTCCACCGCCGCCTGTGGACTACGGAGTATTCATGCAAGGTCTGGTGCAAGCCATGCAGACGCAGGCTCATACCCAGGCAGCACTCCAGGCCCAGTTGGAGGCCCAGGTAGAATAATGAAACAACTAGTAGTTTGCTATTAAATTGCATGATATTGTGTTTATTGTGTATTGTTATTGTTTAATGTAGCAGGCTCAGGCACCAGCTCAGGACCATGGTGGACCATCCATCATGGAGCGATTCAAGAGGATGACCCCACCCTCTTTTAAAGGGGGAGAGTGATCCATAATGGCAGAAAGCTGGTAAGGGAGACAGAGAAAATCTTCCGAGCCATCAGGTGCCCTGATGAGGATAAGGTGACATTAGCCACCTACATGCTACAGGTAGACTTTTAATTTTGTATGTTTGTGTGTTCTGCTTAAGTTAGAATTGTTAGTTGGTACTTATGAAGGTGTATTGCAGGAGAGAGCGGATGTATGGTGGTCCTCCCTACTACGTACACGCTTTGAGGACGGAGCAGTAGACGTGACGTGGGACGCGTCGTGAGGCTCTTTCGAGCCAAGTTCGTCCCAGAGCATATCCAGGACAAAATGGAGCAGGAATTTCTCTCCCTGACGCAAGGCTCCATGACCGTGCTGGAATACGAGGCAAGGTTTTCTGAACTTTCTAAATATGCACCGCATATCGTAGAGGATGAGCGCAGGAAGACCAAGAAGTTCGTGATGGGACTCAAGCCATCACTGCGGACGAGACTCGTGGCGTTTGACCACCGCACGCTGGACGAGGCCCTCAGTGCTGCCTGCAGGCAGGAGGGAGAAATGGAGCAATATCTGGAGGAAAAGAAGGCTTCGCAGAAGAGGCCGGCAGCGACATTCCAGCGGCAGGATAAGAAGAAGAAACGGTGTACCAGACACCGCAGAAACCAGTGGCAGTCAGCAACTCTCAGGTACCTTCTGTACGTTCCCCTGGTGTGAAGAAAGAGTGTCCCCATTGTGGGAAGACACACGGTGGTTCCGAGTGTTGGTTGGTAGCGGGTAGATGCTTGAAGTGTGGGAGCAGCGACCACAAGATCAAAGATTGCCCAAGACTTCAGCAAGGAGCTCAGCAGCGTGGAGCGCCAGCACCAGCAGTAGCGGCAGCCGCGCCAGCTACAGGAAGACCAGGAAGGCCTCGAGCCCCAGCTCGAGTGTTTGCTTTGGCACGCGAGGACGCCGAGCAGGCGGAGCATGTCACCGAAGGTACGGTTTTGCTTTTAGGTGTGCACGCTCGGGTTTTGTTTGATACGGGTGCTACTCACTCGTTCATTTCCGAGCGGTTCGCTAGGCAGTTAGCCCTAGAGTCAGGCGTAGAGTCTGAGGAGTTAGAGGTCCCTTTGTCTGTGCACACCCCTGCGGGTACGGTATCGACTAGGAAGTGCATTCCGTCGTTACCTGTGTGCATTGAGGATAGAATCCTAGATGGGTGTTTCTTCTTGCTAAAGATGAAGGACTATGATGCTATTCTTGGTCTGGATTGGCTAGAGGAGCACTATGCGTTAGTGGATTGTCGTCGGAAGAGGATTGTTTTCCGCATTCCTGGTGAGGACGAGTTCTCTCATCCCTTGCCAAAGAACTTAGCGGGAAAGTTAGTTATCTCTGCCATGAAGGCGATGCGCATGGTGAACAAGGGTTGTGACGCATTTCTTGCCAGCGTTATGCTAGTACCCGATGCTGGTTCGTCACTGACTCTTGCAGAGATCGATGTGGTGCAGGATTTCCAGATGTCTTTCCCGATGACTTGTCTGGATTGCCACCGGATAGGGAGATAGAGTTCACTATAGAGTTGCTTCCAGGCACCTCTCCTATCTCGAAGGCCCCATATCGGATGGCCCCTGCAGAGTTAGCCGAGTTGAGGAAGCAATTGCAAGAATTGCTTGATAAGGGATTCATTCGCCCTAGTGTTTCCCCTTGGGGCGCACCTGTATTATTCGTCAAGAAGAAAGACGGGTCACTTAGGTTGTGTATTGATTATAGAAGCTAAACCAAGTGACTGTGAAGAACAGGTACCCTTACCTCGGATTGATGATCTGTTTGACCAGTTGCAGGATGCATCAGTCTTTTCTAAGATTGACTTGCGATCTGGTTATCATCAGCTGCGGATTAGGAGTGAGGATGTGTCCAAGACGGCATTTAGATCCCGTTATGGACATTATGAGTTCTTGGTCCTTCCTTTCGGATTGACCAACGCCCCTGCAGCGTTCATGGATCTCATGAACCGGGTGTTTAGTCCGTATTTAGATAGCTTTGTTGTTGTGTTCATTGATGACGTGTTGGTCTATTCTCCGGATGAGGCCACGCACCGTCAGCATTTGAGGTTAGTCTTAGAGGTTCTCCGTGAGCACAAGCTGTATGCGAAGTTCAGCAAGTGCGAGTTCTGGTTGCGCGAGGTTCACTTTCTCGGGCATGTGATCTCCGGCGCTGGTGTTGCAGTTGATCCAGCAAAGGTCCAAGCAGTTATGGATTGGGAGATTCCCCAGACTCCTTCGGAGATTCGTAGTTTCATTGGGTTAGCTGGTTATTATCGGCGATTCATTGAGGGTTTCTCATCCATCGCCGCCCCTTTGACAAAGCTGACCGGAAAGGTGAGAAGTTCGTATGGTCTGAGGCATGTGAGCGTAGCTTTCAGCTATTGAAGGCTAAGCTTACTTCTGCTCCGGTATTGGTATTGCCTAGTGGTCCAGAAGGTTTTGCCATTTATACGGATGCATCTCAGATGGTTTAGGCTGTGTACTCATGCAGCGAGAGAGGGTAGTGGCTTATGCTTCTCGTCAGTTGAAGGAGCATGAGAGGAACTATCCGACTCATGATTTGGAGCTCGCAGCTGTGGTTCATGCACTAAAGATCTGGAGGCACTATCTTTATGGTGTCAGATTTGAGGTGTTTACCGACCACAAGAGCTTGAAGTATCTTTTCTCCCAAAAGGAATTAAACCTGAGGCAGAGGAGATGGATTGAGTTCTTGAAGGACTATGACTTCGACCTTCAGTATCATCCTGGAAAGGCGAACGTCGTAGCAGATGCTCTTAGTAGAAAGAGGTCTTCGCTCCAGCAGGATTGGAAGATGTTGGAGGATGCAGCGTGCTCTATGACCGAGTTAGAGCCATCGCTGTGTCAGGCTTTTGTAGCTCAGCTATCCCTTAGATCCTCAGTCTTGGATGAGGTGATTGAGCAGCAGAAAGCCGACCCTAGATTGTTAGAGTTAGTGGGTAAGGCGGGCATTGCTCGTGATGAGGACGGTGTGATTAGATTTCAGCACCGTGTTTGTGTCCCTGATGTAGTAGATGTCCGTGAGCATGTGTTAGCGGAGGCTCATAGATCGCGATTCTCTATTCATCCGGGTAACACTAAGATGTATCAAGACCTGAAGAGATCATTTTGGTGGTCCGGCATGAAGAAGGATGTTGCGGATTATGTGTCTAGATGTCTAGTATGTCAGCAAGTGAAAGCCGAGCGGCAGCGACCATCCGGCCTTATGCAGAGGATGGATATCCCAGTGTGGAAGTGGGAAGCTGTCACTATGGACTTCGTTTCGGGTTTGCCTCGATCTAGAAGGGGCAATGACTCGATTTGGGTAGTTGTAGATAGATTCTCGAAGACTGCTCATTTCTTGCCTATGAAGAAGAAGCAGTCAGTAGAGAGTTTAGCTAGATTGTATGTTAGTGGTATCATTAGATTGCATGGTGTGCCGAAGTCGATCATTTCGGATCGAGATCCGAGATTTACTTCGAGATTGTGGAAGGGTCTTCAGGATGCGTTAGGTTCGGAGCTTAAGCTCAGTTCGGCGTTTCATCCCCAGACCGATGGACAGTCCGAGAGGACTATCCAGACGCTCGAGGATATGTTGAGAGCGTGTGTTCTGGATTGGAAGGATGATTGGGAGCGTCATTTACCTCTTGTGGAGTTCGCATACAACAACAGCTTTCATGCTAGTATTGGTATGGCTCCATTCGAGGCGTTGTATGGTAGGCCCTGCAGATCTCCTTTTGTTGGGAGGAGACTGGTGATAGGCAGTTGATCGGACCGGAGTTAGTTCAGGAAACTTCGGATAAGATCAGCTTATCAGGAAAGGCTTGTTGCGGCACAGGATAGGCAGAAGAGTTATGCGACAACAGGAGAAAGATTTGGATCGAGGTGGCGATCATGTCGAAGATCGATCGATAGGCAGATCGAGCTTGTTGGCAGGATAGGTAGAAGAGTTATGCCGCAAGGATTGGAGTTCGAGGTTGGCGATCATGTCTTCTGAAGATATGCCTACTCGAGTGTCAGATTGGCAGGCAGCAAGCTAAGCCCTAGATTCATTGGCCCATATGAGATTCTCAGACGTTTGGGCAGCGTGGCGTATGAGCTAGCTTTACCCCCAGCTTTGGCTAGCGTTCACCCTGTATTCCACGTATCTATGCTCAGGAAGTATGTCCGAGATCCGTCTCATGTGATTAGTCATGAGCCAGTGGAGATCCAGCCAGATTTCGTATGTCGAGCAACCAGTAGCCATTCTTGACCGGAAGGTTCAGCATCTCCGGAACAAGAGTATTGCGTCGGTGAAGTCCTATGGCGGAACTTCTCACGCGAGGAGGCTACTTGGGAGCTTGAGGATGCGATGAAGAAGAAGTATCCCCTTTTGTTTGAGTAGTGTCGT
The DNA here is from genome assembly GCA_014218235.1 of Colocasia esculenta. NCBI lineage: Eukaryota > Viridiplantae > Streptophyta > Magnoliopsida > Alismatales > Araceae > Colocasia > Colocasia esculenta. Next base: position 34,559,439 of record CM024761.1, on the reverse strand, counting down.
TCTAACTTCGAGGACGAAGTTTCTTTAAGGGGGAGAGGGTGTAAGGCCCTCGAATTTCCGTCGCATTATTTGTATTTGTGTGTGTATAATTGTGCTTGTGTATGTATATACATATTTACGTACGTATTGATTAGTATAATTACGTGTGCATATGTTTATATTAGATGTAAATAATGCATGTATTGAATGGTGATAGTATGGATACACTACCATATACATATTGCATGTATATATGCATGGTATGCATAGTTTTCTGCATATTTTAGAGTTCTGGCCGAAGGCCATCTTGGCGTCAACCCTAGCCGTTGAGGTGGTGTCAGCGTCCAGACATGGACGCCAACACTAATCCTGGCGTCGAGCGATATGGACGCCTATTTCTCTGGCCTGCATGCGCAGCAGAGCCAGAAACTTCTGAAACAAGAAAGCTCAGCCATTGGGGGGCTGTCCCCAACGGCTCTGAGAGCTGTCATGTCACCTTGTGAGTGGGAGAGAGGCCTCCCCTTATGTCTGAACCCGGATCTGCCTCTCCCCACTCCTCTCTTCACCTTTGCAAGAGAGAAACCAGGAGAAAAAACCTAGAAGAAACTGTGAGAAAACCCACCCTTTTGCACCCAAAGATCAGACTTCCTGGAGCTAGATCCGGCCATCTTCCCGACAAGAAGATAGCTGGAGCAAAGGAGGAGGCTTCCCCGACATCCCCTGCTGTGGAGATCATCCAGGAGCCCGGAGGAAGAAGATCTAGGAGGCGTTTCTGCACCTTCTTGGGACTGCCCAAGGAGGGCTTCACCAACACCCTAGACCCTTGGAGCAATTTTTAAAAGGCAAGTGACCTAACCATAATGTCCCCGTATGTGTCTAGGTCGTTTCTATATTTTTATGAATTTTCCCTCGAGTCCTAGACCCTCCCATTCACCCAAACTTGAGAGCTCGGGTCTGTGTTTCTGCACAGACCTGCATTGACGGCAAGGTCAATGGACGCTGAGATCATGCTTGGCGTCCATCGACCATGCCGCTGACCCTGAGTCAGCGGCCAGAGACCGCCGCCAAGTTCCTCTGGACAGAACAGTGACCTGTTCTGCCCTTCCTATACACTATTTTCGGTATGGTTTCCGTGATGAGGATATATGGTAACCCTATACACTATGTATATTGTCAAATGTGGTGTGTGGATGAGTGTGATGTGTGGTGGTGAATGTTAGAATATTGTATCCCATGAATGTGTAAGCATGACTTGTTGATAATCTTGCCAATCCATGCTTTATGATTAGGACTAGTCTGAATGCCTCAGTTTTGTCAGATCATGAAGATTAGTGGATCAGTGTATGTATACTAAATTTGATAAATTGTCCATGCTTGCATGAGTTGCTAATAAATTCGGTTCGGTAAATAAAAAGGCATGCAAGAAAATTTGTGATGATTGATCTATGTGTATGATTTAGGGAAATTTGTATTTCAAATCATGCATATAATAGTAATCTCTGTTCAAACAGTAGTGCAAAATTGCATGATGTGTTAAACTCCATGTTAACTTAAATGTGAATGGCATGCGAAATAGGTATTTGATTTCTGTAAATTCTATTAGCTCAGAAAAATCTGAAAAATTGAGTGTATGATCTGAACCCGAAAATAGCATGTGGTTAAATTTCAGGTCATTTGGACCAGTACATAAGAAGTTATGTATTTTCCATGTGAAATATAGTAATCTATGTATGTTATCGTAATGTGATTAGATATTGCTTAAACCCAACTTGATTGGTGAAATTACTGTGTGTTAAACTCCTGAAATCTGTAGTGCCATGTCAGGAAAACAGAGAAATGCATATGAGTGAGAAGTGAATGAGATGAAAAGTGATATGTGTAAAACCATGTGTAAATCGGTAAAATGTGTAAATGTGTAACTGTGCCAATGTGACACTGCTTCCGTAGAGGGCAGTGGAGCTGTATCAGGAAAAGTCCCCTGAGAAAGTTCAGTGTGTAAGTGACCCTAAGGGCATTAGGGGGAAATCCTGGAGGTGGACAAGTACCACTGGTTAGGGTGGAGACTTGTTCTCCCGGTCTGCGCAGTCCAAGAGTCGCCATTGGAATGCCTAGATGGCGTCTATGTGTAATGTGATGTGTATATGTCCTTCTTTGGTGGTTTGGACTATGTGTCACGGCACCTAAAATGTGTAATGTGAAATGTGTATGTGTATGTGTTCATGTGTAATGTGTAAGTGAACAATGTGAATGTGTATGTGCAAAGTGAACCATGTGAAGAGGAAACTTGTGTAAAGAAAATGTGAAATTTAAATGTGTGAAATGTTGTGAAATCCATGTGAGACAAATCTGAAACCATGTGAAATCAGTAAATCATGTTGTTATCATCATGTTTATATGTGCAAAAATGTCTAGAATCCATGTTAGGGATAATTGATGAGCACGTATGCAAGTAGCATGATTGGTTGTTCACATGATTGTTTTAAGCAATATTGTAGCTCTCATGTGTAGGTTTACAGCCATTAAACCATGTGAAACAGCAACTTAAAGCATGTGAAAATGTCTATGTATGTGTTTTAAAACATGTAAGATCCATGCTAGTCGTGTTTCCTTTCATATATGCACAATGTTCATTGGTAGCTCTCATGTCTTGGTTCTTTAAAGACAAAATTTCATGAGTAAATTGAATAGAGAGCATGTGATAGGTAAAGTTTTATTCTTAGAAATCTGAAAGCATGATCCATGTATCAAATTGTAAAACTTTCATGATAGGTTGAAACCTTCAAATGACTAGCATGCCATGTGTTGTAATTTTGAATGTGCATGTAGAAACCCCTATGACTTATACGTGTATGTTATGAGTAGTGTTGCTTGCTGAGTCTTTGGACTCACTCCTTGCTTCGGCGTACAGGTGTAGTTGGTGACGTGGCACCGTTGGAGGAGACAGTGGAGACGGACTCCGAGCGCGGAGATTAGACTTTGGAGTTTCTTTGTGACTTGTGTATTTCATAGTATGTAATTTGAACATTGTATTAGAGTATCATGAAAAGAATGTATAAGTGTGGACATTATGTATTTTATTTCAGCAATTTAAATTATGTGAACTTTTAGTTCTTTATTGTTAATTGCAAACTTCATGTATGTTAAATGTGGATGATGAATGAATGGAGACAGTTGTCTTTTACTTCCGCTACTCTGTTGTATATTCGCGTGTATCTCAGCTGTATGTATCGTTTGGGTAAATGTCCCACTGTGAGGACTCTCGCTATACCGACGTGGGTTGGTATAACCGTACCGTATAATGAGGGCCGTCACATACACTTTATCTATTTCCTTCTGAACTATTGTATACGCTCATGCTTTGCTCTCTTCACTGATGGGCACATATGTCAGTTCATGGCATATTGTTTTATTCTTGTCAATGTTTAATAATCATGGTTCACTTCAATACGATCTTAATTTGTACCATTCTTCGTTACTTGTACTCAGTCCTTAGTCATATTTATAACACCATTATATTGACATGTAAACTGTTATATTACTGATCTTGGAGGATAAATCCTATTGGGCAGATTGCTCTAACTACTTTTTTGCAGGTAATCTACAAACTCTAGAAGGGGGGACCGGAATTTGTGTGAGAGAGATCACCTTGCCGGCGTCTTCCTTTGAGTGTAATTGAGAATAGTGGAATTACCTAAAGAATGACAGTTAAGACTTTTTATTTAGTGAGCCACAAGCAATTTCTGCTCCACCAAAAGTTCAAAATTTACTATTGATTTCTTATTCATCACGTAACGATATTTATAAATATAGAAGGTCGGGCGTGACAGCGTTGCCCGTCGCATCTTGGGTGCCGAAGGCTTAAGGCCTTGGCAGGCGACCCCTTCTACCTTTTCCTCCTTCCCCGCTCTTCTCCTCCCCTCCGGCAGTGCTCCGCCTCCCTCTCCCCTTTGTGAGTTTCAGGCGAGGAGGAGGGCCATGCTCGTGTCCTTGGCATTGTGGAGCTTGCGTGGAGTGAGGAGGAGGTTGCCAATCCGACGTGAAGGGCCCCCAATAGATTCATTTCTTCTTGGAAGGTAGGGATTGCTTGTACCCTTCTCGATCCGGGTGGATTGGGATCCCCTCGTGGTCTGTAGATAGCATTTCCTGCTTCTCCATGCTCCCCTCCCCCGTGTGGTGTGTTTGTGGTGTGTGGGTGGCTCTAGGATGGAGCATCCCATGGTTTGCCTTCTTTCTGGTGTCGTGACGGCGGTGCGCGTTGCGACACTAGAGGGCGCGTTCGTGTCGCGACGCACTGGCTTGACACAATGGCGTCGCGGTCTGGCGATCGGACGCGATCTTGTCGCAATGCGTTTATCTGTCGCAATAAGGTTTCTGTCGTGGTTCCCTTCACCATCGCGATGACCTAGGGGGACGCAACAGTACCGATATTGCCTCAGGCATTTTCGTAGTTTCGGTTGGTGTGTCGGTGTGTGCCCCAGGGCAGGCTTGCCCTTAGGACCTTCTGGTGGGGAACGCGGTAGGTTGCCTCGCTGCGTTTAGTGACCGAAGGTGACACCTTCGTGGCTGTGTCCTGACAGCGGTGCCAGGAGGGTCGCGTCTATCTAATAATCGATTGGCCGACGGTCTATCGATTATTAGCAGAGCGACGCTTTCCGTACTGACTGGTGGTTTTTCGAGGTTCTGGTTTGGTTGTGTGTGCCTTGGTTGGCCGACGGCCCTCTTGAGGGTCCATGCGTGCCTCATGCTTGCTGGGCTTGTTGTGGGTTACAAGCCACGGTTCGGCATGGTTCTTGTTGTGCTTGCCCCGCCTGTTCACCCGGTGCTTGGCACTTGAGGGCTTGTCCCGTTCAGAGGTTGTCTCCATTGCCTGGGACCCCTATCCTCGGGAGCCTTTGAGGGAGCGTTTGAGGCTACAAGCATGCTCGAGTTGGCGGCTGAGTTGGCGAACTTTGGAGCTAAGGGGAAAATGAGGTTTGGACATTGGCATTGAGTCGTTTGTAGAGCTCTCTTGTCTGGGGAGGGACATCGAGGTCGTTGAGGTGTTTTCTTCCTGGCACGGCCCAGACAGTCCTTTTTTTCTCACTGCCTCACTCTGCGTTGGTTCCGGAGCCGCGTAGGGAGGTCAGGCATGGGGCCACAGCTTGGCCAGGCTGCGGTGGTGCGTGCGTTCTTGTGGTGTTCTATGGTGGCTCTGTCTCGCTCTTCCGGGGAGGTTAGAGGCAGGAGCCAGGCTGGAGAGCAGAGGGAGTGGCTGTTGTGTCCTCCTCTTGTCTGCCAATGGCGGTGGCTTGGTTGCTGTTATTGTGACGATGTTTCCTCACGACGTTTCCAAGTGTTATCCGTTGCTCTAACTTGCACAGTGGTTATAGCCTGGTCGTACCTAGTTTCCATAGGCATCGTTGGTTTGGCCTTGTTAGCCCGTGCTTCTGGTGGTTTTCGCTTCAGTGTCCTCTCAGTTTCGTAGTCCCATTGTTGGGTGCCAGTCCGTGGTGGCACCAATGTGTGCGGCTTCCTAACCTCACGGTGTGTCCGGGGTCCGGGGTGGTTCTGCTTGTGGGCTCTCGACCTTGTGGAGGTCTGAGGTGGCCGTGCTTGTGGTGAGATGTCATTCTCACCTGGTTGTTGCATGGTCTCGGCGGGTGCGCCGAGGGTTGCTTCCACTTGGTGCCCGACTCTATTGGTTTTTGCGGGAGTCGTGTGTGTGTCACGACTTGGGTTAGCGGTCATGACGTTGCACTGTTCTGTTCCACTGCATTGTAGTATCTTGCTATAGGTGTTCCTCACTTTACATCTTTCTAGTGTAGTTTCTTATTTTCGGAGTTCCTGCTGCTCTGGCCGATGAGGGACTGGTAATCACTACTGGGCCTTGTTCGCGAGGCTCACTCCCCCTACTTCCTTCAGCTAGGGCTCGTCGGCGGAAGCTCAGTGTCGGACAGGTTGTGGAGACGGCGGTGGTGCCGTGTGCTGTCAATAGAAGTGAGAGCGAGGTTGTGAGCTCTTGTACCTGAGTGAATTGAGAGTTGTGCTTTGCAAGTTCTCGGGGTATGCCCCTTAAGGATTGCACCTTTCTTCTTGTACCTATACTTTTATTTGGGACACGTTGTGCAGTTGTTATATTGTTACAGTTATTTAAATTTAGTACATATCTCACTAAACTATTCTTCTAACCTTTCTGGGTCTTCGGACCCGTGGGTGGCGGTGCGAACTTCGGGGTCCCTGGCGGGGTCCGGGAGGTTGGGTTGTTACAGTTGGTATCAGAGCATGGGTCTATTGAGATTTGTAATGAGTTAATAACTATAGTTGTCCTAAAGAAAGGTACTAGTACGCTGCTGACACTGTTCGGCTAGTGTTAGGCTTGTGCTTTCAATTGTTTTGCATGTGTGTGGCTTCCCTGCAATGTTCATGTGCGTGCTGTAGGAGGGTTGCAACTGTTGTTATGTCGCGTGCGTGGCGAGTGTGGTCGCTCGGTGTGTTCATGCTGTGGTGGCGCGGTTGGCGGTGGACTCACTGGCAGTGGTCTTCCCCATGTGGAGGACGGTTGCAGGCAAGTCCAGGCGCGGTGCTCTTGGTCATCTTCATCGCATTTGGGTGCGTGTGTGTCGTGATGGCTGAGAGAGCTTGTGTGTGGTGTGGCCTTCACCGGTGCAAGGTTGTTGTCTGTGGAACCGGTCGAAGTGTCCCTGCCTTGTTGGTTGTTCCCCTGTTGTTGGGGTGTGTTGTGTTGGTTGTGTGTGGGTGGTCTCCTGTCTGTGCGCTGTTTGCGTAGTGCTATGCTCAGTCGGCATTGTTGGTCGGGCTAAGTAGATGTTCTGTGTGCTGTTGCATCGCTGGTTGAGCGCTACGACGCATGTCTGTGGTTGTTATCGGCCTGGTGCTGGCTGGTTGTGAGCTCTGGTGAGGTGCTGCCGGAGTCTTTCTCTGTTGGTTCTAGCAGAAGTGAGGTTTCCCCAGAACTGTGTTGTGCTCATTTCTGGTTGCTGTTGAATTGCCCTCTGGGTTGAGGTGCATCGCTTGGTTGCCCTGTGTTGTGGTGAGGTTTCTCAGAACCGTTTGTTGTTGTCTTGGTGAGGGTTTCTCCCAAGATTGTTTCGTGCTCGTTTCTACTGTTGCTATGCTACCTCAGGGTCTGAGGTATGCTGTTGTTTTGGCTGGTGTGTTCTGGTGGGTTTTCCCAGAATTGTGCCTTGGTGGTTCTGGTGGAGGTTCTCCCAGGACCTGCTTGCATTGCTTTTGCAGTTCTGCTTGCTGTGGTGCTCTCTCTGAAGTTTTGTGCCGTTTGGTCATTGGGTTGTGCGTTCTGGTGAGGGTCCTTCTTAGGATTGCCCTTTGTCGTTTCTGGCAGAGGTTCTTCCCAGGAGTGCTCTGTGTTTGTTTCGGGCCACTGTTGTGTTGCCCCCACGGCTTGAAGTGTGTCGTTTGGTTTGGTTGTTTGTTGTGATGAAGTTCTCCTAGGAAGACTTTCTATCATTCCTAGTGGAGGTCCTTCCCAGGGCTGCTTCGTGTTGTTTTGGTTGTCGTTGCTCTCTCTCTCTTTGTAGAGATGAGCTGTCACTATTGCCAGTCGGACTGTCCATGTTACAGTCTTCTTGGGCATTGTCGGTCAAGGTGTGGTGCTGTGTCTGGCCATTGCGCTGGCCAGATTGTCTCGTTGTTCGTTTCCAAGTTCTCGGCTATGCTGGTGGGACCTTGTGTGTCCCCGTGGTGCATGTGGTTTGCATCATTTCTTGCTCCCGGTGTGCTCTTGCAAATGGTGATCTAGTGAGTGCAGACGGTGTCTGGCTGTTTGTGCTTCTTTTGGAAGTGCCAGTCTTGCGTTGTGGTTTTATCTCTCTCGTGTGTGGAAGAGACTCGTTGCGTGTCTTCTTCCTATGCTTTTCGTGGGTTGCTCGGGGTGGCGATGCTCCATTGTGGTGTTGTGTTGCCAGGGTGCACATCGTTGCGACCTTCTGGTGGAGTCATCTTCCATTGAGTTGTTTTTGGGTTGAGTTGGTTTCTCCCCTCGTGCTGTCATTTCCATGTGGCACCGTGGGTCGGTGGACCTGTTCGTGCCGTTTGTCGTTGAGATTGTTTCTTGCTACTTGCCTGAACAATTTGGGGCATTGGGTCCCTGTTGATTTGGTGTGAGGTAGTACCGTTTTTCTTGTTGGGTTGCATGCGTGAGCGTTGCCCTGCTGTGCACCGATTTTCTTGCTTGGCTTACTCGTGCAAGCGTTGTTTAAGTATGTTCTCAATCGTGCTTCTGCTTGTGCCTTGGAGGCTTTTCATGTTGTCGTTTTGGTGTTTGGCCTCTCTATCGGTCGCGATGGAGGTGGTGCTTCTTGCTCTTGCGCGCTAGGGAGTTTCTGCGGTTTTCGCTCCCCGTGCGGCAGAGTCAGGGCTCCGTATTTTGGTCTACTTTTTGGAGCCAACGTGATTGTTGTGCTCTTGATGTTGTCGGCTTTCCATGCATTTTCTTGTGGGTCTCTGAGCCACCCAAGGTACAATACAATGCACCAAGGCTCCAAATGACACAAAACTGAAACACTCGAGCACGAGCAAACGGTGCTACCACAAGCACCAAAACTAAGCAAAGTGCAACACAGGTGCACCAAAGGCCGAAACAACGCCACGGGCTAACAGGAAGAACTCTTCACCAGAGACCCACCAAAAAGCCACACACAAAGAACCGCAAGCCTGAAAGGGTACAACAGGCCAAACCAGCCTCGACCCTTGAGGCACAAGGACATGAAGCATCAGAAAATGCTCAAGGTGCAGTACACACAACCGCACCAATAGCCCGAGACGACACAGGGCCCATGCTAGCTGCTACTAGTAGTGTAAGGCTGTTCCCCTGAGTGTTGTGCTTGACTCTCAACGTTTTTCATGGTTGTTGTCAGCAACTGTGTACTCTGTCAGGTTTCACTGCCGATAGAGTGAGTTGCTGACTGGAGATTCTCGTGTTGCTGTCGGCAACTGCGTCCTCTGTTGGGTTTTGTTGGCGACAGAGTGAGTTGCTGGTCAGTCGGTCCCAACAGCAGGGTCTGTTGGTGGCTGTAGCTGTACAATTCTCAGCTGACATTTTTCTGCCGTTCAGGTCAGATTTGGCGTTGCTCGGCACTTGTGGGGTTGTCGTTTCATTTAGATGCCCCATGTGTGGCTGGAGTGAGCCATTGGTTTTCGGTTTTGTGCTCCAGGTGCATTTGGAGCATGTTGTAAGCCGTTGGTCTTCTGGCTTTGTGTGCACCGTGCACATTTGGCGGTATGGTTGTAGCCACGAGGAGGTCGTGTGAGACTTAGTGGCTCTTCGCACTAGTGTTTTGTGTGCTCCGTGCGCATTTGGTGGTGTGGTTGTTGCCAGGAGGAGGTCGTGGTGAGACTTAGTGGCTCTTCGCACCCGCATTTTGTGTGCTCCGTGCGCATTTGGCAGTGTGGTTGTTGCAATGAGGAGGTCGTGATGAGACTTAGTGGCTCTTCTCACCTGATTTTTGTGTGCTCCGTGCACGTTTGGCGGTGTGGTTGTTGCCACGAGGAGGTCGTGATGAGACTTACTGTTTGTTTGTTTCCGTGTAAAATCTCCCACAAAAAATGTTTTCCTAGAAACCTCATGAAATTGATCATTTGGTTGATTGAAAACTTCATCCATGAAAATATTTTCTTCAAAAGTCTCAGATTTTGGCATCCGACAAGAAATCTCGGACACCGTTTTCATCCTGCCCCCGTCTCTTCGTCGCCCGCCTCCACCCCTGGGGCCGCCCAGGCTCCCGCAGCGACACCGACCAAGGCCCCCGTTGCGGCGCCCAGCAATGCCCCCGTCCCCATGAAGGTGGCCCCCGCTCCAGCCCCTGTATTGTCCCCTCCGGCGCCTACACCGGTCGAAGCGACTCCTCCCCCCCGGCCGCGCCCACCTCCTCGGCCCCCGTCGATGTGCCTGCCTCGGCCCTGAGCAAGAAGTCTTCGAAGAAGAAGAAGTCTGCTGCCACTCTTGCATCGGCAGTCGCTAGCCCTCCGGCTCCGCCCTTCGATGCTCCCATGTCATCCGGGGACGCCACCGCACCCGTGGCCGATGATGCTACAGTAAGCTCTCACTTCCCTCCAAGCCCCACACCACCATGGGAGATTTGAGACCCCCGCCTTCGCAACGCCATACAAATATCAGAAAATGTTTTATTGACAACCAAACAGTAATTACAGTTTTTATTTTCATGTAAAAGTTTTTTCATGGAAATTTTTTTCGCACTAGTCTTACGTTTGCTCCCTATGTTTCGTTTCGTGCCTCGAGATCTTTTGGGCATGCCCTAAATTTCAAGGATGAAATTGTTTTAAGGGGGGTAGAATGTAAGACCCGACTTCCCAGCTTTCCGTCCGGTGTCTTGGATGACTGGCCACTAACGTGTCCGGGCTGGGCGAAGCATTAGTGTGGCATCGTGGGTGTCCGACGCGACAGTCATCCTTGTCGCGACCAGCTTGTGCGTCGTGTTCTTGTCGCGCCCGACTTTCCCATCGCGTCTTCATATTGCGCCCGATCAATGGGTCGCGATAGTGTTCCATCGCTTCAGTCGTCTGACGCCTGACAGGGTGGCAGGCATGTCGGTACGACCTGTTCGGTTGTCGCGGCATCCGTGGGGGACGCGTTCTTGTCGCGGTGCGTTGACTTGTCTCGTTAAGGTCCATAAGGTGACGCATCGCCCCATCGCGTTTGGGTGCTAAAGGCTTAAGGCCTTGGCCGGTGACCCCTTCTAACTTTTCCTCCTTCCCCTCTCTTCTCCTCCCCTCTTGCGGTGCTCTACCTCCCTCTCTCCCCTTTGTGCGTTTCAGGCAAGGAGGAGCGTCGTGCTCATGTCCTTGGCGTTGTGGAGCTTGTGTGGAGCAAGGAGGAAGTGGCCAATCCGATGTGAAGGGCCCCCAATGGGCTCATTTCTTCTTGGAAGGTAGGGATTGCTTGTACCCTTCTCGATCCGGGTGGATTGGGAGCCCCTCGTGGTTTGTAGATAGCATTTTTTGCTTCTCCATGCCCCCCTCCCCCGTGTGGTGTGCTTGTGGTGTGTGGGTGGCCCCAAGATGGAGCATCCTGTAGGTCTGCCTTCTTTCGGGTGTCGCAACTGTGGTGCGCGTCGTGACACCAGAGGGCGCAGTCGTGTCGCGATGCGCTGGCCCAACGCGATGGCGTCGTGGCCCAGTGATCGGACGCGATCTTGTCGCTACACGTTTCCCTGTCGCGATAGGGTTTCTGTCGCGGTGCCCTTCCCCGTCGCGATGGTATCGCGACGGCCTAGGGGGACGCAACAGTACCTGTGTTGCCTCAGGTGTTTCCGTAATTTCGGTTGGTGTGTCGGCGTGTGCCCTAGGGCAGGCTTGCCCTTAGGACCTTCTGGTGGAGAATGCGACAGGTTGCCTCACTGCATTCAGTGACCGAAGGTGACACCTTCGTGGCTGTGTCCTTGCAGCGGTGCCAGGAGGGTCGCATTTGTCTAATAATCGATTGACTGACGGTCTATCGATTATTAGCAGAGCGATGCTTTCCATACTGACTGGTGGTGTTACTGAGATTCTAGCTTGTTCATGTGTGCCTTGGTTGGCCGCGACCCTCTTGAGGGTCCGTGCGTGCCTCGTGCTTGCTGGGCTTGTCGTGGGTTACAAGCCATGGTTTGGCGTGGTTCTTGTTGTGCTTCCCCCACTTGTTCGCCCGGTTCTTGGCACTTGAGGGCTTGTCCTGTTCAGAGGTTGTCTCCATTGCCTGGGACACCCATCCTCGGGAGCCTTTAAGGGAGTGTTCGGGGCTACGAGCGTGCTCGAGTTGGCGGCCGAGTTGGCAGACTCTGGAGCTGAGGGGAAAATGAGGTTTGGACAGCGGCACTGAGTCGTTTGTAGAGCTCTCTTGTCTAGGGTGGGACGCCAAGGTCATTGAGGTGTTTTCTTCCCGCGCGCCCCAGACAGTCCTTATTTCTCACTGCCTCACTCTGCGTTGTTCCGAAGCTATGTGGGGTGGTCGGGCGTGGGGCCGTAGCTTTGCCAGGCTGTGGTGGTGTGTGCGTTCATGTGGTGTTCTGTGGCAGCTCTGTCTCGCTCTTCCGGGGAGTTTAGAGGCAAGAGCCAGGTTGGCGAGCAGAGGGAGTGGCTGGTGTGTCCTCCTTTTGGCTGCCAGTGGCAGTGGCTTGGTTGCTGTTGTTGTGATGACGTTTCCTCACGACGTTTCTAAGTGTTATCAATTGCCCTAGCTTGCATGGCGGTTATAGCCTTGTTGTGCCGAGTTTTCGTAGGCATCGTTGGTTTGGCCTTGTTGGCCCGTGCTTCTGGTGGTTTTTGCTTCGGTGTCCTCTCAGTTTCGTAGTCCCGTTCTTGGGTGCCAGTCTGTGGTGGCACCAATGTGTGCGGCTTCCCGACCTCGCGGTGTATCCGGGGTCTGGGGTGGTTCTGCTTGTGGGCCCTCGACCTTGTGGAGGCCTGAGGTGGCCGTGCTTATGGTGAGACGTCGTTCTCACCTGGTTGTTGCGTGGTCTCAGTGGGTGCACCGAGGGTTGCTTCCGCTTGGTGCCTGACTCTGTTGGTTTTTACAGGAGTTGTGTGTGTGTCACGACCTTAGTTAGTGGTTGTGACGTTGCATTATTCTATTCCACTGCTTTGTAGTATCCTGCTATAGGTGTTCCTCTCTTTACAGCTTTCTAGTGTAGTTTCCTATTTTTGGAGTTCCTGCTGCTTTGGCCGGTGAGGGACTAATAATCCCTACTGGGCCTTGTTCGCGAGGCTCACTCCCCCTACTTCCTACAGCTAGGGGCTCGTCGTCGCAGAAGCTCGGTGTTGGACGGGTTGTGGAGATGGCTGTGCGCCGTGTGCTGTAAGCTGCAGTGAGAGCGAGTGTTGTGAGCTCTTGTACCTGAGTGAGTTGAGAGTTGTGCTTTATAAGTTCTCGGGGTATGCCCCTTAAGGACTGCACCTTTCTTCTTATACTTGTGCTTTTATTTAGGACACGTTGTACAATTGTTATATTGTTACAATTATTTAAATTCAGTACATATCTCACTAAACTATTCTTCTAACCCTTCCGGGTCTTCGGACCCGTGGGTGCGGCGCGAACTTCGGGGTCCATGGCGGGGTCCGGGGGGTCGGGTTGTTACAATAATAGACAGAATAAAGAACTGCAAAACATTATTAGTTGTAAAACTAAAAGGTGCTAGAACAAGTTTAAAGAAATATAGAGTGGATATACACCTCCAACAAATGTAGAAGATATTGTTTATCCCGAAAAATACCCAACTCCTAACTTCGTAAAAGAAAAAAGAATTAAAAATTCTAAAAGGGTTAATCATATGTCTACAGCAGAAATTTAAAACTAATAACACTACAAATTCAAAGCATGCATATGATTTGTGTTGTAGTCATTGTAATCAATTTGGGCACACAGTTAGCACATGCACTACTAGGCATTTACGATGGATTCCTAAAACTAATCTTCAAGGACCCAAGAAAATTTGGGTATCAAAGATATCAACTTAATTCTGTTTGCTGGGACGCTTGTGAGCATCCAAATGGTATTTGGATAGTTGGTGTTCTTGGCATATGACAGGAGATAGAAAATTATTTACAAGTTTCAGAGATGAAGTTTGTCAAGTCATATATGGTGATAATGGAAAAGGAAAAGTATTAGGTTGTGGAACAGTAGGAACAGAAGAAAATAATTTAATAGAAGATATTATGTATGTTGAAGGATTAAAGCATAATCTCATTAGTATCAGTCAATTATGTGATAAGGATCACTTGGTAAAATTTCAGAATTACAACTAGCATAACTGAAAGAAGTCAACTTGTGCCTTGCAACTACAAAGACTGAAGTGACTGATCTATGGCATAGAAGACTAAGACATGCAAGCACTTCAGTGATCAAGAAATTAATCAAGCTTGACCTAGTTGAAGGTCTTCCAAAGCTGAAATTGAAGAGATCTGGGATCTGTACAGCTTGTGCAAAGAAAAGCAAACCAAGATATCATTTCAGTCCAAAACATTGGTAACGACCTCCAAACCATTGGAACTCATCCACATGGTTATTTGGACCTATAAGAACAGTAAGTCTTGGAGGAAAGGTATATAGCTATGTAATTGTGGGTGACTATTCAAGATACACTTGGGTGTCATTTCTGGAAGCCAAATCAGAGACCTTTTCAGCCTTTCTGAAATTCAGTAAATTAGTATAAAAGAACGAGAGATATCAAATAATCAGTATTAGATCTGATCATGGTGGAGAATTGAATAATGAAGAGTTTGTCATATTCTGTGAAGAAAATGGCATAGAGCACAATTTCTTTGCACCTAGAACACCTTAGCAGAATGGGGTAGCAGAAAGAAAGAATAGAACACAGACATGGCCAGAACAATGCTTGTTGAATATAATCTACCAAGATACTTCTGGGCAGAAGCAGTCTACACAACCTGCTACATCATCAACAGTGCATGATTAGACCAATTTTAAAGAGGACACCTTATGAGCTGTACAAGGACAAGAAGCCAAACATCAGTCACCTTCGACCTTTTGGTTATAAGTGTTTCATTTTGAATAATGGTAAAGATAATTTAGAAAAAATAGATGCTAAAAGTGATGAAGGTTTTCTATTAATGTATATTTCAAAACCTAGAGGATATAGGGTGTTCAATAGAAAAACTTTAACCATTAAACAAACATGTCATGTCTTATTTGATGAAACTAACCCCTCTATTAAGAAAATAGAAGAAGAAGAAGATGTTGTTGAAGAATTGTGCAGGGATCTAGAACAAGCTTCTCTTGAAGAAAAATGTGAAGACAAGGAAGATCCTACACTAGAAGAACTGCAACAACAAGAAGCACATGAAGAACTACCAAGAGAACTGAGGTATCACAGAGATCATCCAAGACAAAATATCATAGGTGATCCTCAAGTTAGGGTAAGAACAAGAGGTATGAATATTCCCTGTGATTACACTGCATTTGTTTCTCAAATTGAGCCTAGGACAATCAATGATGCACTGACATATGAGTCTTGAATCCTAGCTATGCAAGATGAACTTAACCAGTTCCAACGCAACCATGTCTGGATTCTTGTATCTAGACCTTCTGACCATCCAGTTATTGGGACCAGGTGGGTCTTCAGATATAAAATGGATGAATCAGGAGTAATCACAAGGAACAAGGCTAGACTGGTAGCACAAGGATGTTCCCAAGAGGAAGGCATTGATTTCGATGAAGCATGGCTCTAGTTGCTGGATTAGAGGTAATCAGAATTCTATTAGCATATGCATGTTCTCTTAATAGCAATTTATATCAAATGGATGTCAAAAGTGCTTTTCTGAATGGTTTCATAAAAAAAGTTTATGTTGAGCAACCTCCTGGCTTTGAAGATTCTAAATATCCAAATCATATTTTCCGATTAAAGAAGGCACTGTAATGTCTGAAACAAGCTCCAAGAGCTTGGTATGGAAGATTGAGTGCTTATCTTCTATCATATGGATTTTCAAGAGGTAAAGTAGACAACACTCTATTTATTAATAAATTTTCTGAAAGGATCCTAATTGTACAAATATATGTTGATGATATTATCTTTGGCTCTACTGATGAATCACTTTGCAAATTCTTTGAAAATTTTATGTAAAGTGAGTTTGAAATGAGCATGATGGGTGAGCTTAATTACTTTCTTGGCTTGCAAATCAAGCAGACCAAGGAAGGTACTCACATTTGTCAAAGCAAGTATATTTCAGATTTACTTTCTAAGTATGACTTTGGCAAGTGTAAGCCTTTAGGAACTCCCATGAGCTCAGGAATCAAAATAGATAGTGATCCAATTGGCAAGAAAGTAGATCAAAAGATCTATAGAGGTATGATTGGGTTATTACTCTATATTACTGCTAGTAGACCAGACATAATGTTCAGTGTATATTTGTGCGCTAGATTTCAGGCTGATCCTAGAGAATCTCATATTAATATTGTTAAAAGAATTTTTAGATATCTTATACATACAAGTAAATTGGGTTTATAGTATCCCATATGTTCTAAATTTAAATTGCTTGGATATAGTGATGCTGACTATGCTGGATGCAAAATAGACAGAAAAAGCACCAGTGGTACTTGTCAATTTCTTGCAGGATGCTTAATTTCTTGGTCTTCCAAAAAACAAAATTCAGTAGCTACATTGCAGCTGGAAGTTGCTGCACCCAACTGCTATGTATCAAACATCAACTGAAAGACTATGGTATAAATTGCATGAAATTCCAATGCTGTGTGATAATACAAGCGCAATTAATCTGACCAAAAATCCAATCCAACATTCAAGAACCAAGCACATTGAGGTCAGACATCATTTCATCAGGGACCATGTAAGTAACGGTGATATTTTACTTGGGTTTGTTACTACAGACAATCAATTAGCAGATATTTTTACTAAACCACTCCCTGAAGATAGGTTTACTTCAATTAGAAGAGAAATAGGTATGTGCAATCTTGATTGAATGCTTAAAACTCTTATATTGTTTGATCTATTTGTATCAATTGTTTTTCTAAGTCCTAAACTTTTGAATTCTCCAAAGTCGGATTTTAGGAAGTCAGATTTCATGAAGTTGGAGTCTCTGTTAATTCAACAAAAAGGAGGTTACAATTGTTTTAAGGGGGAGAATTAAATAACGAATTAATCAGAGCCGTTCATCTCCCATTCTATGGTCTATCCTAAATCTCCTTCTTTATATAGACCTTTCCTTCTCTCTTTCTAAATCACCCCATTTGAAACATCTCCTACTCCTCTGCCTTCTTCCTGATTCCCGCGTCCGTTCTTCAACCCGACGGAACTCTTGCCAAGCCTCTGTCGATTTTTTCTTCACTTCTTCATAAGAAAGGTAGGATCTTTGACATTGGTGAACTCATTTCACATCTCCTCTATCATTTCTGTCATACCCTTTCCCATGTATTTGTCAAGATGGCCTCCTCTAGGGCTCTAGACGGTTCCTTCTTCACCCAGAGCAGTTCAACCGTCTCATCTGTACCAAAGCTTCGATTTGCTCAGGGAAGTTAGTAGATTTCTCTCAGTTGATAGGTAGACTCCACTCAGTAGCAGAAACCCTAGATGTGATGGGTTGGACAAAGCTATGCTAGATCAACGAGCCCACATGTGAAGATGCTGTGAAAGCCTTCTATGTGACCCTTCAAGTATCTGTAGACGGATCTCTGGTAGGACTTGTCAAAGGTACTCTAGTTTCTATTTTTGAAGAGTTATTGGTTGAAATTTTGGATTGTCCCTCTTTCAGACACAAGATCAGTGATGTTGTATCCTTAGAGAAGCAGAGAATGGGAATTATTGGAAGTCAAGATACTATCTCCAAGAAAGGGCTTCTCATCAACGAACTCTCGGCTAAAAAGAGGCTTCTTCATGCTATCCTCACAACCATTGTGACGCCAAGAGCAGGTACTCATTCTTCTATCACTGCCAGAGATGGCAACATGCTATTTTGGGCAATTTAGAGGCATCAAGTGAACCTTGCCTCTATAATTTTGGAGAGAATGGCAGGCTCCAGTTTCTTGCAAGAATCTCTCCCCTATGGGCCTCTGCTCATAGTTATTTTCAGAAAATATGAAGTGGATTTATCAGATGAGCTCTTAGTGTCTGTTAAAGAGACGATTGGGCTATCCACACTTCGAAGGAGTCACTACACTTTAGAGGACAAAGCCCAAAATTTGTGGACTAAGAACTCTGTACCCAATTACTCTCATGATATATTTTCTGATGAGGTATAGGGCTCATCTACTGCTCACACTTTTCATCCACTAGTTAGCAGAAGAGAGGCAGCAAGAAAAGAAGTAGTAGCATTAGAACCAATGAGAGTAGAAACTACTAGTCCCAGAAAAGAAGAACAAGCAGAACCTTCCCTTGAGCAAGATCTCCCTCAGGACACCATAAATCAAGTTCTTAGAGATCTCAAGGGTAAAGCAGCGGCTCACGAAGAAGAAGTTCCTACTCCTACACCATTTGAGCCAATTATTGAAGAAGAGTTTCACCATGTCTCTCCACCTCCAATTGAGACCCAACCAAGGTCTCAGGGGGAGACTAGCAGGACCATAGATGAAGTACTAAATTTGGTCCTCAAACAACAAGATATGCTTGGTGTACTTCAGAGGTAGATACACCAAATAGATGTCAAGTTTGATTTTCTATCAGAAGAGGTTCAACAGATGAAGGATTTGCTCTTTCAGTTGGTTTGCCAGTAGGGCAAGGCAGCTCTCCAGCACCTACTTTAGCCCCTCAACTAGAAGAGCAACAACCCAATCAGCTTGAGCCATAGCTAGAATAGCAGCTAAGTCAGTCAGCTGTAGAGTAAGAGAAGTAGCAAGATCAACCTGTTGAACAGCAACAACAGGAATCACAGCCAGTGCAGCCTTTAGAGTAGAAAGAACAGAAAATGGTTAACTAGAAGTGTAGCCAGTAGAGGAATATTCTCGGGCAGTAGAAGATCAGCCCAGGGTTCAGACTTTCAAGAGAAGAGTCAGGAGAAAGCTTGTCAAATCTGGGTCTGTAGTTTTTCCTTCCTCAGAACCCTCACCCCTACCTCCAACTCCTTTTGAACTATTGCCTCCAGTTTCCTCTGATCCCCCATTTACTTCTCAGCCGGAGGAACAACCTTCCTCTCCACCAATCAATTTCTTTGCCTCCCTTCCTATGGTGTACACTTACCCTCCACATACTGTAAATACACCTACCCTTCACACCTTACCTCCTATTTTCTTCTCATCCCTTCCAAGATCATCTACACCCTCTTCTACTCTCTCTACTCACCCTCTTGCTCAGATTATACCTAGTGTGGCACTTCCATCTCAAGTTGGGCAGAAAGGGAAAACTAAACCTAACAAATTATTTCCTCCTTTTTAGTTTGCTTTCATTTATCACTTTGAGTGCAATTTTGCCATTTTTCAAGAATTTTTGAATATAAAAGTCTTTCTTGAAGTCCATGGGTTGCCATACTACAAATTTGAAGACTGGCTCCCTCTTTTGATCAAAACTCAAGAAGTCCCTCTAGATGATCTAAATCTCATCACTCAGAAAAGTCATAGTCTTTCTCCTGGGGATTTTTTGTCACTCTATCCTGGCGAAGCAGTCAAGTTTAAGCAAGTTGTCGATAGAGCAGTGGTCTATTAAATCTCTCATCTCACTTGAATCTCAGATTTTTTGATCTTTTTGGAAACTTAATGAAAGAGCAGCAAATTAGTTTTAGCAAGATGAAGCACTTCAATGAAGAGAGATTCAGATTAAATCTGCCTGATGTCAATAGAGGTCAATGGAAAATGTTACTGAGAGGGCAAAGATCTATTACTCCATCCATGACTATTGGATTATCCTCAGAACTCTACCCCAGCCTGATAGGTGTTGTGTCTTCTAGAAAAACTTTTGCTCAAGTAGTCTTCAACAGGCACATCAGGTTATTAGTCAGATTCAAGATCAAGTACAATATCAAGTTATCTTTTCATCATTTTGCCCTGATGCATTCCCCAAAGAATTCAATGTTTCTCAAAGATTTTCAGCATAGTTTTGTCGAGTCTGAGAGACTTACAGTAGAGCAGTGGGCAGTTTGCTATCCTGAAGAGGCAAACGAATGCAGAAAGCAGAAAGTGTCTCCCTCTTCATACCTATACAAGATCTATGATACCCTTTGGAAGACCGTATCTCTGAAATGGACAGAGAGATATAACATTTATTACAAAGCCAAAGCTGTAGCCTAATCTCAGGGTCTACAGTGGAATATAACAGTTCATGAGTTTTTTCATAAGGCTGCCAGTAAGACTTTCATTCCCCTTGGGCAAACCTTGTTTGGTGATGCCTATAACAAGAAGATTTCTTGGTATCATCGGCATCATCTCAAATCCTATAGGAAAATTCCCTCTATAGGAGCCTCCTATGATATGGACAGTTTTAAATTTGCTCATGTATTCTCAGACAATGAGAAGAAGTTGTGGATCTTCTGCAACTTTTCTTTGCTCAAATCCCACCTTCTCTCTATCTCCCCAAATTATCTTGAAGTCTGTACAACCGTCCTTTAGTTATTAATATAACTTGTTCATCTCTGTGCATTTCTCTCTCTATCTCTATCCAATATCCTTTCTGTTAAAGCCACAAAGGGGGAGAAGAGAAACGTTACATAGACATTGCAGCAATTTTTTTTTATAATAACATAAATTTGTTTACCTGTCTATATAAAAGGATGCTTTCGTCATTAACAAAAAGGGGGAGAATTGTTGAGCAACTATCTTTTACAAATGGTTGATTAATGCTTGGGAGAATTGTTGTGCATTTATATATTTACAAATGCTTGATCATTGTGTTTTTGCTTATGACAAAATCTTTTAATAATCTCCTAAACAAATTTATAGAATTATACCACACTCTATTTTATATGAAAATTAATGTGTTTTAGTAAAGGCATACATGTATTATATCATATAATCCTTTACAGTCTATTAGTGTCGACACACTAACAACTTTAATTAAGAAAATTTTCAAAGTACACAAATATACTTACATATCATACTGACTCCGACTCCCAAGAAGTCGAAGTGTTGTACGACTTCTGAGAAGTCGAAGTGAGCTATAGTTTGTTGAACTGGCATTACTCCGACTCGTAAGAAGTCGAAGTCCAATAGCCTCACTCCGACTCTCAAGAAGTCGAAGTCTGATACCGACTGTTGATCAAATTGACTCACTCTGACTCTTGATAAGTCGAGGTCTGATATCATTTTTCTTGACTCTACTCCGACTTCTCTACAGTTGAAGTCTTTCATACAATTTACTGAAAGTACTCCGACTCATAAAAAGTCGAAGTATGACTTTGTCTGACTTGTAGCACTTCGACTCCTTGAAAGTCGAAGTATAACATCAACTTCCTTGATCATCTATACTTAGATATTTTTAAGTATCTGTTATTATTTTGAAGAAATAGTAATGCATTCTTAGTATGATTAATATTTTAATTCTTATGAATTATTCAATGAACTAAATGAACACATGATATGCACTATGTTATCTTCTATGTGTTATCTGATAACTAATAGTTAAATAAACTTTGTACTTCTCTATTCTTGTGTTTAATGCTTCATGTCATTTCTAAATATCACTTTCATAGTTTATCTTCTTTGAATACTATGTGTCTCTCAAAGACATATGTTAGCATACTTCAGAATACCCAGTTTCTAGATTTTCAAGAAAAAGTTCCTTTTGCACCAGTACTGCATGCCAAGCAGGTGTCCATTCCTCTTGAATGCTCACCTACCCTTGTATTGTTCAAAGGACAGATTGTCTGTCTGAAATTGATAGATATCTGTTAAACAACTACCTATCTCTTACCTTCTTAAATTATTTTATATGTCTCTCAAAACCAACCCCGAAAAAAAAATGGAAAGGCTTGGTATGATGTTTGCAGAAATTCAGGAGAAAATATCTAAAGAAGAGCCATGCAGCTATCAGTATAACTTGAAGCCGTTGAGACTCAAAAAGACATAAGACTTGCTTTGTGAAGATCACATCTCAGTTGTCTCAAGTCTCAAAACCTAACGTTCAAATTCAAATAGCTACTTCTCAAAAGGAAATTTCTGAAGACTATATATAAAGCAGAAGTTTGAAAGTGAACAAAAAAAAAAACACACACACACACAACAAAGACACGACTACTTTCAACACTTAGCAAGAAAAGAGAGAAGCTCACAAGATCTCAAGAGAGCCAACTGTTCAAGCTTCGACTTCTAGCTCTCTTTCTTTCAAAAGTTCTTAGGTGGCATCCTTTGTTCTAGATCTTCTCAATCCACCCTCTTAAAGTCAGAAAGAGTTAGAGCAGTCATTCTTATTTGTAATCTCTTTCTGATTTTCTGTGTCTATTCATTCTTATGAGCAGACACACTCTTTGCTTATTTCTGTGTAAGAAACCAGTAGAGGGTTTGTTCCCTATAGTACCCCTCTGTAAAGGGAAGACTTGCTGAGGAGGAAGTGGGTTGTAATACCTCTCAGGTTGAGAGAAGGCCAAGTGTTCTTGTCAGTTAGTGAAAATCCCATGAGGTTCTTGGGACTTCCTAATTGATGGAAGATTTGAACCAAGATAAATCTCTGTACACTTTGTGTGATTGATTCCGCCAAGCTTTTCACTTGTTTCACACACACTACACTAAGCACTAACATTACTATCTAGTATTATCTATTTTCAGATAAATTTTAAAAGTACAAGAAGTCTTATTCACCCCCCTTAAGACATTCAAAGCTCCATCCTTATCCAACAGAGGACACCTCATCATCATTAACCATGATGAATTGACGAGGTGTCCCTGTGAGGTGTCCTTAGTCATGATGGCATCACGAGGTGTCGTGACGAGGTGTCCCTTGTCATGATTACCTGATGAGGTGTCCCTTGTTATGATTACTTGACGGGGTGTCCCTGCAAGATGTCCCTCTTGTCATCATGATAGGACGAGGTGTCCCTACGAAGTGTCCCTTGTCATGATAACTTGACAAGGTGTCCCTGCAAGGTGTCCCTTGTCATCATGACAGGATGAGGTGTCCCTGCAAGGTGTCCCTTGTCATCATGACATGATGAGGTGTCCCTTCTAAGGTGTCCCATAGGCTCTCTATAAATAGAAGGGGTTCTCCTTGAAGTTCATGGGTTAGATCTTGAGAGGAGAAGCCACCTTCTTCATCCTCCTTCCTATCTCTCCCTCAAGTGCTCTCCCTAGACAAGAGGAGAACTAGGAGGGCCGCCCCCTCTTGTTGTTACTGCTACTTGCTATTGTTGGTCACTGCGTGGCGTTGCATGACGTGGAGGAGTGGCACCACCGGAAAAGGAGGAGTCATCGTCATCGCCGATCATCCACTGTGTGGATACCGCTAGAGGGAGTCTCACGAGAGCTCCTTCAAACCAAGGACTAGTTCTGCGCTTCAGAGGATATACAATCTCCTCTAGGTGAGATGGTCTCACCCCTTGTTTGTATGTATGTTTACATGCATCGTAAATCATAGCCCGATCAAGTACTTGGATGGAAATCAATTTTTTTTGTTTTTTTTTTTACTTCCGCTGCGCATGTGATGCCCCAAGTCGATTTCCAACACGTACTTACTCTGTTAGTAGAATAGATTGTCATATTTACTTTCTATTAAACATATATCTATTTTGCTTGTTAGAACCAGTGGGAGATTGGTAGTCCCTACTGGGCTTCTTCGTGAAGCTCATTCCCTCCTTTTCAGGTGAGGCTTCACAACAGTACCTTCTGCGGCAGGCAGAGGAGACAAGGCCATAGTAGACGGCATTTCCCTTAAGCAGTGTTCCCTAGTACTCTTGGTTCTTCACCCTCGGGGTATGCCCATAAGGGATCTGTTATCCCCTTTTCTTTCAGCACTTGTAATTGTTACTTGGGACTGTACTAGATTTGTACTTGTGGTGGACGTTCTCTTTCACTTGTTAGTACATTTCAGTGCTTGTTATTGTCATTTAATTACATTACATATTTTGTTAGACTAGTCCGTTAGCCCTTCCAGGTCTTTGGGCCTGTGGGCGGCGGTGCCAGCGGCTGGATTCTCAGTGGGAGTCGGGGTCTGGGCGTCGGGACCGTTACAGTGGTATCAGAGCAAGGGGTCTATCAAGACTTGTAATGGAACTAAGTGACAACACAAAAGTCCCATAAGAAGTACAAGTAACGATGTGGCGGACGGGCCAGTTGCAGCTGAGCACACACTGGCGGATGCTCAGCCTCAGCACGATGACTAGCAGAGTGTTCTGTTGCCGCAGGGAGCACAACAGCAGTAGTGGTATCCACCTCCGCCTCCTTCAGAGGTGATGGAGTAGTGGTGGAGACCTATGTTCCAGGCTCCTTGGCAGTACCAGAAGATGCTAGCAGAAGGTCAGTAGTTCACAGAGATGGCAGCAGAGGAGCAGCCACCAGTGACTCCTCAGGCAGTACCAGTACAGCCAGAGGCACCACTAGTGATTCGGTAGCAGACTCCAGTAGTGTCAGAAACACCCGAGGACAGCACTGCACTTCTGGAGAGGTTTCTACGTCTTCAGCCTCTGACCTTCCATGGCGACTATGATCTTGACCGAGCAGAAAGTCGGGTTCATGAGCTCGAGCATACTTTTGAGACCATGGATTGTACAGAGTAGGATCAGGTCCGACTTGCAGTCTATCAGCTGAAGGGGTCAGCCCACGAGTGGTGGAGGACAGTGAGGCAGACTTGTCTTTAGGGAAGAAGGCTTGACCAGTTCACTTGGGAGCAGTTCTTGGAGGTCTTCCACGACGAGTACTTCCCGACTATGCTCGTCATCAGAAGAGGGACTAGTTCCACGAGTTGACGCATGGAGAGCAGACTGTGGCGCAGTACCACCAGAGGTTGGTACAACTTTTACGACATGTCCCTCACATAGCCAGTAGTGAGAAGGCTCGCACCGAGCGGTTCATTAACGAGTTACGATCCGAGTTGAGGTGGGCCATGGCTGGCCACCTGTGTGAGACCTTGGCAGTAGTAGTAGACAAGGCTATCGTCATGGAGAGGGAGTCCCATTTTCAGCCCCAGCAGGGAGGAGGAGGTTCGACGAGGTCTACCTCGTACTAGCGCCCTTCGGGCAACCGAGGGAGTGTCTCTTCTTCTTCTTCTTCAGGCACAAACAACACTGGCCTACGCACAACGTTTAAGAAGATGTTCACTCATGGGGGTAGACGACGTTTCCAGCAGCCGTCGCAGCACTGACGTTAGCCAGCGTTGGTGGAGTAGTCAGTACAGCAGGGGGCAGAGCAGGGTCAACAGGATATAGTTTTTACCACTACGAGAAGCCAGGTCACTACAGGAGAGAGTGCCCGATGAGGCAGAGACAACAGCAGTTAGCACCACCATAGTACTCGCAGCAGGCACCACAAATGCAATACCCTCTACCCAGCAGGCGCAGTGTCAGTAGCAGCACCAAGGAGAGTTCCAGCCACCTCAGTAGCGCCAGCAGTACCAGCAGCCGCCACACCAGCGACAACCACAGCGAGGACGTGGTCGTGGACGCATGATGAACATCACCAGAGAAGAGGCAGAGGCCCTAAATCTGGTCATCGGTACGGTTTCTATACTTAGTAGAGTTGCATGTGTTTTGATTGATCCCGGTGCTACACATTGTTTTATCTCAAAGGAGTTCTTTGGTTCCCTTACCGAGCTTGCTTCAGAGTGGACCTGTGACTTAGCAGTTGAGCTATCGACGGGTGACTACGTGCGTACTCTGGGTTACCTAGAGAGTGTCCCATTGAGGTGCAGGGCGATCTTTTGCCAGCCAGACTGTTTGCCTTACAGATCCATGACTTTGATGTCACCCTTAGCATGGATTGGTTGGAGGCACACTCTGCGTTGGTGGATTTTCAGAAAAAGACCATGTGGTTCGAGATACCTAGAGCACCTATGCTTTGCTTTCGAGGTACCCAGCCTACCTGCCGACCATTTTTTTCTCTCTGTAGAGCTCGACGCCTAATCTGAGATGGTTGTGTGGCTTTCCTTGCTTCTGTGAGTCTCTCGGATTCTTGTGAGTTGTCGGTTTCAGATGTACCTATTGTTTGTGATTATGTTGATGTGTTTCCGAAGGATCTACCTGGTTTACAACCAGAGCGGAAGTTAGATTTCTCCATTGAGTTGTTTTCGGGGACGATGCCTATGTCCAAGGTACTATACCAGATGGCACCGGCAGAGCTATGAAATTTGAAGCGCCAACTCGATGAGTTACTCAAGAAGGGCTTCATCCTCCTGAGCCGTTCACCTTGGGGTGCACCTATCTTGTTTATGAGGAAGAAGGATAGTAGTCTTAGGTTGTGCATCGATTATCGACAGCTGAATGAATAGGTTACAGTGAAGAATAAGTATTTGCTACCAAGATCAATGATTTGTTTGACCAGTTGCAGTCTGCTTTAGTGTTCTCAAAGATCGACTTGAGGTAGAGTTACTACCAGCTGAGGATCAGGGAGTCAAACATCACTAGATCAGCCTTCCGTACTCGCTACGGCCACTTCGAGTTTGTCGTGATGCCTTTAGGGCTCACGAATGCACCAACAACTTTCATGGAGATGATGCACAGTGTGTTCCAAGAGTACCTGGACAGTTTCATGGTAGTGTTCGTGGACGACATCCTAGTGTACTCAGTGTCAGCGGAGGAGCACGAGGTGCACTTGAGGATCATGTTGGAGGCACTGAGGAGTCACCACCTTTATGCCAAATTCAGTAAATGTGAATTTTGGCTGAAGGAGGTACACTTTTTGGGTCACGTGGTTTCAGGTGCAGAAGTGGCAGTGGATTCTGCCAAGGTTGAGGCCGAGGTTTCTTTGGGCCAACCCACTACAGTTGCAGAGGTGCATAGTTTTTTGGGGTTGGCAAGCTACTATAGGAGGTTCATCCAGGACTTCACCAGAGTTGCAGAGCCATTGACAAGGTTAACCAGACATGAGACCAGGTTCGTGTGGATGGCAGGGTGCGAGCAGAGCTTTCAGGAGCTGAAGAGTAGGTGACTTCAGCCTCGATCTTGTGTTATCGTC
Source organism: Colocasia esculenta (assembly GCA_014218235.1). Lineage (NCBI taxonomy): Eukaryota > Viridiplantae > Streptophyta > Magnoliopsida > Alismatales > Araceae > Colocasia > Colocasia esculenta. The sequence continues at coordinate 34,532,957 of CM024761.1, read as the reverse complement.
TGGTAGTGGTGGCTTTGTCATCTACACCGATGCTTCAGGGATTGGTCTTGGTGCCATGCTGATGCAGCATGGGAGGTAGTCGCTTATGCTCTAGGCAGTAAGAAAAATGAGCAGAACTATCCGAATCACGACTGGAGCTTAAGCAGTCATGTTTGCCTTGAGGTGTGGAGATATTACTGTCGGAGAGTCTTCGAGGTGTTCACGGACCACAGGAGTTATAGTATGTATTCATCCAAGGGATTAACCTAGGCAGTGCAGGTGGGTCGAAACCGGAAGACTTCGACTTTACTCTTCTATCACCGAGAAAGGCTAATGTCATACGGACGCTTTGAGTAGGAAGTTTTGGGTTGTTGAATGCAAATTCATATCATTTCTCCTATTTTGATGATGACAAGAGGTGTTCTTAAAGCAATTTAATTGAAACATGTCAAAAACATCATACCTGAAATTCATGTTCAAAAAGTATTTTTCAAACCACATTTATCATTTATGGTCATGAAATCATTTAACTAATGATATATGTGTTATTTTCAGGTACAAACATTTTTATGCAAAAGATGAGTCGACACACCATCAATGGTGTCGACACATCAACACAGATTCAAAGGCAAAATGTGTAAAAATGTTGAGACTGTGTCGACACATGTCAAGAGTGTGTCGACACGAGTGGCAGTTTTTCAGAAATCAAGCCTACCCAGGTCGACACACTCTCAGAGCAGGTCGACACTAGATCCGTTTCCAGAACAGCCAGTTTGAAGAATTGGGACAGCAGGTCGACACACTCTCAGAGCAGGTCGACACTAGACCCGTTCCCAGAACAGCCAGTTTGCAGATTGGGACAGCAGGTCGACACACTCAAGAGCAGGTCGACACGGGACCTCTTCCAGAACAGCCCTATATTCTGGACAGTGTGTCGACACTACCACCAGGGCAGGTCGACACACTACGGAAACTTTTCATCCTAAAAGTTGATGGCTGCCACGTGTCCTTCTAGGGCGATCAGAATCTTCCTAGGAACGCGTGCCCTTGTACCCCAAAAGGGTATCTTTGGAATCCTAAGGATATAAAAGGTCTTTTTCGGCCAGCTTTCACGTGAGGAGGGACCCAACTCTCTCAGAGCCTCCAAGAAGCTCCTGGCGGAAGAGCTCGTGTCTCCTTCCCCTGCTCTCCAAGTGCTTCCAGAAGACCAATTCCCACCAATTCAAGGTGTGGGAATTGGAATTTGATTCCTGAAGACTTCTCTGAAGCATTCCAAGGAGGCAGATCCTGTAGAAGACTTCTTGGTGAAGAATTCGAGGAAGATCCAACTTCTCAGATTGCAGAGCATCGACTTGGACTTCAAGCTTCACAAGTTCCTTCCCAATTCAAGCTTCTACAAGGGAGTACACTGAAGAACGAAGCCTTTCAATACAATTTACCTTTTCTTCTGTTCTTCTGAGATATTTTGAGATTATGCAAGTGCTTCTGCATAACTCTCTTTAGAGTTCTCAAACTTCGACTAGATCTGTTGCTAGAGGATCTAGTCTTAAGTTGGTGTCTAGCAGTTTCAGTGTGAGCATTGTGCTCAGTTTGGTGTGAGCCGTCGAGCTCAGTTTGAGTTGTCAAGCTCAAGGTTGGTTTGAGCAGTCTTGCTCTGTGTTTCTAGAGTAGTCTTGCTCTAGAGGTGTGAGTTGTATGCTCTGAAGTGTTGGAGTTGTTAGGCTCCTTTGGGTGTGTAGCCCAGTTGTGTTAGTGAAGCCTCACGGGTTGTGAGGGGTGGATGTAGGAATCACTTGGGTGATTTCCGAACCACCTAAAAATCCTTGTGCATTTGTCTTCTGTGGTTTGATTGATTCATCCGCTAGATGCTTGCATAGGATCCGTTTTAATTCACTTAATCAACTTGCTTCACATCTAAGTTTTTCAACTCACTCAAATCTAATCAGATCTGTAGTTTTTCACTGATAACATTGCCTCTGATTCTAAATAGTTTTCAAATTACTTAAGCTTCCGCAAAAGTGGCTAAGATCTATTCATCCCCCCCCCTTCTAGATCTTTTCCACACATTCATCGATCCTTCAATTGGTATCAGAGCGGGTTTACATCGATCTGATTTGAACTGAGCAGTTTTTGTTTCTGAGTATTGAGTGTTTGATTGTTTGCTTGTTTGTTTGCTTGCTTGTTTAACTCTTCTCTGCATTTACTTAAGTGTCATGGACTCAAAGGGTTTCATAGCTGAGGGCCATTCCATAAATAGGCCACCATTCTTTAATGGTTTGGACTATTCTTATTGGAAGACAGAAATGCAAGTGTTTTTAAGGGCCCAGAACTATGAGATCTGGAAAGTAGTTGAGGTGGGTCCCTATGAGAACCAGGGAGAAGAAGATACCTGGACAAGGGAACAGATAAGGAAAGCTACACTGAATTATAGTGCCATGAACATGATTCAGTGTGCTGTCCATCCCAAGGAGTATTCGAGAATCTCTATGTGCAAATCTGCCAAAGAGATGTGGGATAAACTCGAATTACTCTATGAGGGAACATCTCAGGTCAAGGAGACCAAGGCAAACATTTTAGTTTCAGAATATGAACTCTTATGATGAAATCTAATGAATCTATTTCTGAAATGTTTGCCAGATTCATGGTGATAGTCAATGGACTCAAGGCTTTGGGTAAGGAGTATACTGATGCAGACTTGGTAAGAAAAATTTTGCGTTCACTTTCTTCAGTTTGGCATACCAAGGCCACTGTTATTGAAGATTCAAAAGATTTGTCCAAAATTTCTTTGGATGAATTGATTGGATCTTTAATGACATATGAAATAAACTTAAAAAGAAATGAAGAACACATCATTAAGACCAAGCCTATGGCACTCAAAGCCTCTTCAAGCAACAAAGATAAAAATCAGGATAAGACAAGTTCTGAAGAATCTGAGTCGAATGAGGATGAGATTGCCCTCATGACCAGACAATTCAGGAATTTTTGAAATATAGGAAAGGGAAAATGACTGGAAAAAAGAATTTCCCTCAGGTAAGAAGAACACTTCCTCTTCCAATTTCAATAAGAATCATAAACCTGATGAAAATGTTATCTGTTACAGGTGCAACAAGCCAGGACACATGAAGGGAGAGTGTCCTGAGAACAAGAAGGAAAAGCACAAGAGATTCCAGAAATATAAGAAGCCAAAGGCCATGGTAGCCACTTGGTCTGATGAAGATACAAGTGAGGAAGAAGAAGAGAAGAAGTCCTCAAGCTCAGAGAGTGAGGAAGTTTGCTTCATGGCCAACAGCACAGATGGAAAGGTAAATACTTCCTTTGAAGATTATAGTGTTGAAGATTGGCAGGATGTGTATGCAGAATTAGTTGAAAGATATTCTGAAATGAGAAAAGAAAATAAACACATCAAAAAGAAAATTGAAAATCTCTACCATAATCAATCTTCAAACAATAGAATCTGTGAACTGGAATCTGAAGTAACAGACTTGCTTGAAGAAAAAGAGAATCTCCTAAACCTAATTGATGAACTGAAACTTGCCTCTCAAAAGGCCTCCCAAGAATCAGAAACTTAAATGAAAAGCTGGAAATTGAAAAACAAGAAAAACAACAGAAAATTGAAGAAATTGAAGTTCTTAAAAACCAGCTAAAGGAAAGGGAGGAGGTTATCCAAACCTTCACAAAAGGCCAAGATAACCTAGAGGCATTGCTAGGATCCAACATGACAACCACATCTCATGGATTAGGATTCAACAAGAAGAAACCCCAAAAAGACAAATCTGGTGAGAAAAAGGGAAAAGCACCACTAATTAATTTTGTCAAGGGTCCTAATCTGGAAAACACTGAAATAACAAACAGCAAACAAAACCCCAAACAAAACTCAAAACAAATCAAAAACCCAAAAACAAAAGAAGACTATCAGGTCGACACAGTCCCTGACAGGGACACCAGTCCACAAGAAGAAGACTTCTGTGGCTGTTGTGTCGACACCAGTACAGGAGAGGTCGACCTGCTCAACACCAAAAAACAAAAACAACTCAACCAAAAATTCAAATAAAAATCTGAAAAATAAGAAAAAGGGAAAAGAAATAATCCATGAAAAACCTTGGACCTCCAAGACAACACTTCAAGAAGATTGGACTAATCCTTGGAACCAATGGTATGAAAATCCCTGTTGGTATTATCCTCAATACTCTTATCCAAATTTCTGGATGTACCAACACAATCCATGGATTCCACCTCCTCCTCTGAACTCAAATTTTCAAATGAAAAACTCCCCTCCAACCAAAAACAAAGATCTTGGTGCTTTCATTCCTAAAAGAAAGAACAACAGAAGAAGGCTGAAAACACCAAAGTAACAAAACAAAAATCTAAAACAAATCAAATTTGGGTGAGAAAGGATTTGATATCTGTGCTAAATCATACTGATGGTCCCAACTCTGTTTGGGTACCAAAATCTTCTCTCCATTGATCTTTGTGCAGGAAGGTCGTGCACCCAACACCAATGTTTGGTTTCTTGATAGTGGGTGTTCACGACACATGACTGGAGATAGAGCCAAATTTTCCTGTCTAATTGAAAAGGAGGGAGGGTCAGTCACCTTTGGAGGTAAAAATAAAGGAAAGATCATTGGATCTGGTAAGGTTGGTCAAACTTCTTCAAACTCAGTAGATAATGTTTTGTTAGTTGATGGACTTGATTATAATTTGCTCAGTATTAGCCAACTATGTGACAAAGGTCACAAAGTTGTGTTTGAATCTGATTTTTGCAAAATAATTGATTCATCAACTGACAAAATCAAATTCTGGGAAAAAGAGAAAACAATGTCTACATGATCAACCTTAATAAAAACTTTTCTGAAAATCTTTGTTTTGTTGCAAATAAAGATGAAATTGCATGGACTTGGCACAAAAGACTTGGCCATGCAAGTTTCAGAACTTTGAATAAGTTGTTAAGATTGAATCTGGTTAAAGGTCTTCCTGAATCTTTTTCTAGTGTTGAAGGTCAAATTTGTGGGATCTGTGCTAAAGGAAAACAAACTAGGAAATCCTTTAAAGCCTTCAATGAAGTACTCACATCTAAGCCACTAGAACTTCTTCACATGGACCTCTTTGGGCCAACAAGAGTTCTAAGCCTAAGTGGCAAGAGATATGGGTTTGTAATCATTGATGACTTTACTAGATTTACCTGGGTTATTTTTCTATCCCACAAAAGTGATGCATGCCTTGAATTCAGGAATTTCTGTACCACTATCTTAACAACTTATCCATTTAAAATTAAAAACATTTTAACTGATCATGGGGGTGAATTTGATAACACATCCTTTTCTGATCTATGTGCTGAATTGCAAATATTTCACAAGTTTTCTTCACCTAGAACTCCAGAACAAAATGGAGTTGTGGAAAGAAAGAATAGAACTCTTGTGGAAATGGCTAGATCCATGCTCTTAGGGAGTAATCTGCCCAAATCCTTCTGGGCTGAAGCTGTTAACACAGCCAATCACATCCTAAACAGAGCTTTGGTCAGACCAAAGATCAGAAAAACCCCCTATGAATTGTTGAAAAAAAAAAGCCAACTGTGCTTACTTCAAAACTTTTGGGTGCAAGTGTTTTGTACACAATAACAACAAAGAAAACCTTGACAAGTTTGATGCTAAGAGTCAGGAAGCTATCTTCCTTGGCTATTCAGAAGTGTCAAGGGCTTTCAAAGTGTACATATTGAAAACCAAAACTGTTGAAGAATCACCACATGTTATTTTTGATGAAAATCCTTTTCCACTAATGATTCTAAATCTTGCAGGGAAAAACAAGACAATGAAGAGGATGACCTCATTGTGGATTCTTCACCAACCGTTGAGGAGATTAACAACATTGAAGAGAACCTGAACAACAACTCACCATCTTCAAGTGGTTCAGGTAATATTGCTCCAGAAGTGGGCACTTCTCAACAGGTAATTTCTGAACCTCGTTTTCTAAGAGATCACCCATTAGACAGTGTAGTTGGCAACTTAAATGATAGAGTTAGGACCAGATCATCCTTCTTGCAAAACATTGAAGAAGACTCACTAGCTCTAATTTCCCAATTGAACCCAAGTCAATTGATGAAGCCTTATCCAGTTCTGATTGGATTAATGCTATGCATGATGAACTTCATCATTTGAAAGAAATCAAGTGTGGGAATTAGTGCCTAGACCTAGTGACCAAACTGTGATTGGCACTAGATGGGTTTTCAGAAATAAATGAATGAAGCTGGTCAAGTAATAAGAAACAAAGCTAGGCTAGTTGCAAAGGGGTATAACCAAGAATTTGGAATTGACTTTGAAGAATCTTATGCCCCTGTAGCTAGACTAGAAGCTGTGAGAATTTTCCTTGCTTTTGCATCCTCCATGAAATTCAAAGTCTTTCAAATGGATGTCAAAAGTGCATTTCTAAATGGATATATAAAGGAAAATGTTTTTGTTGAACAACCTCCTGGATTTGAAAATGAAAAATATCCTAACCATGTTTTCAAGCTTAATAAGGCACTCTATGGTCTTAAACAAGCTCCAAGAGCTTGGTATGATCGTTTGAGTTCTTTTTACTTGAGAAAGGATATTCAGAGGTAATGTTGATCAAACATTGTTCACAAAAACAGTAAAAAATCAAATAATGTTGTCCAAATTTATGTTGATGACATAATATTTGGATCAACTAATAAAGGCCTTTGCACTGAATTTTCAAATCAAATGAAGAATGAATTTGAAATGAGCTTAATGGGAGATTTAACATTCTTTTTGGGATTGCAGGTGAACCAAACACTGAAGGAATCTTCATCAGTCAAACCAAATATGTCAAGGAGCTACTGAAAAGGTTTGACTTTCAGAACCTTAAACACTCAAGCACACCCATTGCAATAAATGCTAAGCTAGAAGAAGACCCATCTGGTAAGTCAGTGATCCAAAGACCTACAGAGGTATGATTGGCTCTCTGCTCTACCTTACTACTTCTAGACCTGACATTCAGTTTTGTGTGTGCTTATGTGCTAGATTCCAATCTAATCCTAAAGAAAGTCATATGCTTGCTGTGAAAAGAATTTTAAATATCTTGTTGGAACATGTGACTTAGGAATTGGTATCCTGCTGGTTGCAAGTTAGAATTGTTTGCCTATTGTGATGCTGATTATGCTGGGTGTAAGTTAGATAGAAAAAGCACAAGTGGCTTGTGTGTATTTCTAGGTGGGTGCCTTATTTCTTGGGCTTCTAAGAAGCAACATTCAGTTGCTCTGTCAACAGCAGAGGCTGAGTATGTTGCTGCAGGTAGATGTGGAACTCAGATTCTCTGGGTGAAACATCAACTTCTTGATTACAACCAAGATTTAGGGTGTGTACCCATCCTATGTGATAACACTAGTGCCATAAATTTGTCTAAACCCCATTCAGCACTCCAGAACAAAACACATTGAAATTAGGCATCATTTCTTGAGAGATGAGGTTGCAAAGAAATCTTTTGAACTCCATTTTATTGAAACTGAAAAACAAATTGCAGACATATTCACTAAACCCCTTCCTGAAAACAGATTTTCATCATTAAGGAGAGAACTTGGTCTTTGTAAATGTCCACCTTCTTGATCTCTCTTAAGGTTTGGGTTGAGTGCTATGCATTGTCTAAGGGGGAGTTCTTTGCATTTCATAACTCCTTGCTTCCTCAAGCTACATTGTTCATATCTCTCTCACTTTCAATTCCATTTCCCTTTTACAATAAATTCTCCACTTCTGATTGTGTTGAAACTTCTTGGTATATCAAATAGTGATTGGAGAAGGACAAGTTATGCTTGTCTGGACACTTTCACTATGCGTGAGAACATATCTCCGCCAAGTACTAAGAAGTTATATGCAATAGTTGAGGGGGAGCTTTTATTGTTCAAAGAGAATTTCTTTTCTGATTTCAAAACTTGCACAGTTTTCACTTCCATTTCCTTTTGGCAATGAATTCTTCAACTCTTATTGTATTGAAATACTTGGTATATCAAATGGTGATTGAAGAAGGACAAGTTAGGCTTGTCTGGACACTTTCACTATGCGTGAGAGCTATCTCCGCCAAGTACCAAGAAATGAATATGCAATTGTTGAGGAGAAGTTCTTGTTGTCCAAGAAGAAAATCTCTTTCTGATTTCAAAAATGCATATCTTTATTTTGATGAAAAATGGTTGAAATCATCATCTCAGGGGGAGCTAGAAAATTCACAAGTCATCTTTTTGCAAATTCAAAACCTTTCTTGCATTTCATCAATTCCCTGCATGATGTCCTCATTCTAAAGTCTAGAGTCACAAAATGAACTTGAGTGATTATATATTTTTTAATCAACCTTCAACTATGTCTCTCAATCCACAGAAATTCAGATCTCTTCCTAAACTAAATGACAATTTGTGCCTTGAACTTAAAACATTTCCTTGTTTGCAACTGATGACTGGATGTATTTGAATTCTATCTCACAAACTCTCCAAAATCTTGTAAAATCCAACAGAGCAATGGCATCTGTGCTGAGAAACTGCACACCTTCACAATGAATGAAGTGCTATGTATGTCATGAGGCATATTGCTAACTCTGTTCAAAGGGGATCCAAATTGAAAATAACTTCAAAATTAAGCAATTATGTGCTATGCTTTTTGATGATGACTGAGTAACTGGAAATATTGGCGTCTACAAAACGTATATTTTCATGTCAAAAGGTCATCATTTACCCCTTTGAGACTTGACAATGACTAAATCTTAAGTATCCAGGGACTATGGTGTGTAAAAAGCACTAGTACTTGAGTGAAAGAGATTTATATCATTTGATAGTTTGTTAAAAGAACAAAAATATGAAAATTATTGGAGATTTGTTTAGAAAGAATCATCTTCTCCTTCATCAAGTTGTTCTTTAAGTTTGTGTTTTACTTTCAACACAACTGTATTTGGTCTAGATGACTCTTTAATTCTTGAAAATTGAGAAACATGGTAGTTTTTGGTTGATTGTTAAATACATTATATCCCTCAATTTATCATTTTGTTGATTCAAGTCTTGGAATGCTAATATCCTGTTGGAAATTGTTTGAAACACTTGAACTGATGAATTTTTGCAAAATACAACAAATGAATTTTTAAGCCTCTTAAAAATCCTTGAAATGATAATTCCTCTCATTATTTATCATTATAAAGATGTCCCCAAATTTCTCAAAATTTCCTCTCAAAGATTCAAATTTCTCTCAAAGCTTGTCGACAATCCTCTTGTCGACACAACCGTGTCGACACAATCCTCTCTCGTGTCGACACACAACCCCAGTCAGGTCGACACACCCTTCCTCATGTGTCGACACTGCCTTCTTGCCAGACCCTTTTCAAACCTTTCGGGTTCACCTTAAACCCTTGTTGTTCCTGCGGGCAGTGTACCACTGCACCCCTTTGGGCATAAGGTCGACCCGACGGCCAAAATTTCATTGTTTCCGGCAAGAACACTTCCATTTCTCTCTAGCTCTCATCCTCCTTCCATCATCTCTCCATTCTTCCATTTCCTCTCCAAATTCCACTCCTCTTGCACCATGGTCCGCAAGTTGGGTCCCCGCCGTGGCGCAAGATCAGCGGCCTCTTCAAGGCCAGTTCCGGCAGAGGTTCCAGTTGAACAGATGGAAGAAGAACAAAGAAGAAAAGAGAGAGAAACGATCTGCCTCTTCTCTGCACCTCTGAGGGCTTCCAAGCGTGGCAGGACCTCCACTTCAGGCAGAGGTGGTAATGTTTCAAACCCTAGACCAGAGATTTCGGGCGATTCCTCTGACCATCCTGAGGAATCATCTTCCTCTTCTTCTTCTGAGTCTCAAGAGGATATTCCCTCAGAATCCGTAAGTGCAGCCAAGTTGATTTTGAAGCCAAGAATACTAGACCTTTCAGACATCCAACTAGCAGACTCCTTCCTGAAATTCAAACCTACTTTTCCTTTCAATCTTGGATACCCTTTATTTCTGAATTTCAAGTCTGCTATCCAAGATTAGTTAGAGAGTTCTACAAGAACCTCACCTGCACAGAAGAAGGGTATGAATCCAAAGTCAAGGGAATAGCCATAGACATGCCAACTGCAGTAGCTGCCTCCATTTTCAAAGTACCAGATGAAGGGGCAGACTACCATGAGTTTGAATTTGATTTACATGAAGCCTACTCCATCTTGACAGGCCTTCCTGCAGATGCATCAGATCCCAAACAGACCTATGTAACCAGGTTCAATGCAAAACCTTTCCACCTGTGTTAAGGGTCATCCACCACATTTTGACCACCATAATTACCCCTCAAGGTGGTGGAAGGGATAGGTTGACAGACATTCAGAGGTTCATCCTCTATTGCATGGTGAAAGACATCAAGATCAACCTCCATGTGATTCTCTATCAAATCATAGCTGAAACAACAAGGACAGACCTAAAGAGATCACTTCCTTATGGAGCACATCTGACCTCAGTGTTCAAGCACTTTGGTGTGCCATTGGAAAATGAAAAATCCCAATCTATTCCCAAGTCAAACATCTACACTTTTAAGAATATCCAGAAGTTTATGGGATTTAGATTGGAGGGAAATCAGATTAGAAGAGGACCAATTGTGGTTGAGGCCCCTCAAGCTCAGGAGGACCAGCCTCAGGTTCAAGGGGATCAGCCCCAAGCACAAGAGGAACAACCTCCAGCTCAAGGAGACCAAGATCAGGAGGGTCAGCCTCACATCATGAGGCCAGCCTCAAGTTCAAGAGGAACAAGTTCAACTGCCAGAGGATCAGCCTCTAATGGATGAGGACCAGCCTCATATCACTCCTGAAGGTGGCATTCAGCTTGAAACCCCTATTCCACCTCAGGATGATCCTTCCTCTTCCTTGCCACATACTTTTGAACCTCCACATTTCCCTCTACATTCCAATCTTCCACTTCTTCTGGTGGGTCCTCAATTCCACCAGAATTGTTCTCTTTCCTCAATGCTAAATTTGATACATTGAACTCCTCTATTCAATCAATGTCAGACCAATTTGAATTGAGAGTTCAAAGACTAGAGAACACAGTGTCAGCCAAATTTATTGAGCAGAAGGCAGCTTCAGATTATGCAGCTCAGAGATTTAACAGACTTATAGGCACTCTGGGAGATTCCTATATTGAGCTAAAAGAGCATCAAGACAAGTTGGAGAAAGTTCTTCAGGGAATTTTGGCAAATTCCCAAGCAGATGTCTTCAACACCAAGCAAACATTGCATGAGATTTCCAGCACCAGATTGTCATTTGCTCATTTTGTGGATGATTTAGAAAGTATGAGGAACTTCAATGAGCACATTGACAGGCAGATTACAGATTTGACCAAGGAGTTCAAGAGAATGCAGAGACCTGGTTGGTCAGCTGGCTCATCATCTTCCTCACAACACAGTGCAGCTGATCTAACCAGACTTCAGGCCACCTTGCTAGAAAATTCAGATCGAATGGAACACTTTTTGAGCACAAAATGATAACCATTCAAGATCAAATCAAGACTAGCCTGAACTTCATGGAGAAAAGACTGTCAGACATTGAACTTCTTCTTGCTCCAATTCCTCCTCCTCCTCCATCTTCTACCTAATGTACATTTGTTTGATAATGGCAAAGGGGGAGAAGAATGAATGACTTGAATGTAAATTTTGATGTAATGATCTTTTGAATGAAATGAAATGGTTGTTTTGGCTTCAATGCAAAGTATTGTGATTGTGAATGCAAATCTTTGTCTTTGTGTTTGAATACTTGTCAATTGTTTGACTTGTGTGCACAAAATTTCTAATTTCAAGTAACACTGTATCTCACAAACATCATCAATTGTTACTGAACAACATCAAAAGGTCCTTGACAAGTATGAACAAAAAGGAAAACAAAAATTTAAACAATCAAAAATTGCTTAAAATCACACTTCATCAAAACCACATTGAAATATGGATTTAATGTTGCCATCATCAAAAAGGGGGAGATTGTTGGGTTGAATGCAAATTCATATCATTTCCCTCCTATTTTGATGATGACAAGAGGTGTTCTTAAAGCAATTTAATTGAAACATGTCAAAAACATCATACCTGAAATTCATGTTCAAAAAGTATTTTTCAAACCACATTTATCATTTAGTCATGACAAATCATTTAACTAATGATATATGTGTTTATTTTTCAGGTACAAAAATTTTTATGCAAAAGATGAGTCGACACACCATCAATGGTGTCGACACATCAACACAGATTCAAAGGCAAAATGTGTAAAAATGTTGAGACTGTGTCGACACATGTCAAGAGTGTGTCGACACGAGTGGCAGTTTTTCAGAAACCAAGCCTACCCAAGTCGACACACTCTCAGAGCAGGTCGACACTAGATCTCGTTTCCAGAACAGCTAGTTTGAAGAATTGGGACAGCAGGTCGACACACTCTCAGAGCAGGTCGACACTAGACCCAGTTCCCAGAACAGCCAGTTTGCAGATTGGGACAGCAGGTCAACACGGGACCTTCTTCCCAGAACAGCCTTCTACATATTCTGGACAGTGTGTCGACACTACCACCAGGGCAGGTCGACACACTACGGAAACTTTTCATCCTAAAAGTTGATGGCTGCCACGTGTCCTTCTAGGGCGATCAGAATCTTCCTAGGAAGCGTGCCCTTGTACCCCAAAGGGTATCTTTGGAATCCTAAGGATATAAAAGGTCTTTTCGGCCAGCCTTCAAGTGAGAAGGACCCAACTCTCTCAGAGCCTCCAAGAAGCTCCTGGCGGCCAAGAAGAGCTCGTGTCTCCTTCCCCTGCTCTCCAAGTGCTTCCAGAAGACCAATTCCCACCAATTCAAGGTGTGGGAATTGGAATTTGATTCCTGAAGACTTCTCTGAAGCATTCCAAGGAGGCAGATCCTGTAGAAGACTTCTTTGGTGAAGAATTCGAGGAAGATCCAACTTCTCAGATTGCAGAGCATCGACTTGGACTTCAAGCTTCACAAGTTCTTCCCAATTCAAGCTTCTACAAGGGAGTACACTGAAGAACGAAGCCTTTCAATACAATTACCTTTTCTTCTGTTCTTCTGAGATATCTTTTGAGATTATGCAAGTGCTTCTGCATAACTCTCTTTAGAGTTCTCAAACTTCGACTAGATCTGTTGCTAGAGGATCTTAGTCTTAAGTTGGTGTCTAGCAGTTTCAGTGTGAGCATTGTGCTCAGTTGGTGTGAGCCGTCGAGCTCAGTTTGAGTTGTCAAGCTCAAGGTGGTTTGAGCAGTCTTGCTCTGTGTTTCTAGAGTAGTCTTGCTCTAGAGGTTGTGTGAGTTGTATGCTCTGAAGTGTTGGAGTTGTTAGGCTCCTTTGGGTGTGTAGCCCAGTTGTGTTAGTGAAGCCTCACGGGTTGTGAGGGGTGGATGTAGGAATCACTTGGGTGATTTCCGAACCACCTAAAAATCCTTGTGCATTTGTCTTCTGTGGTTGATTGATTCATCCGCTAGATGCTTGCATAGGATCCTTTTTAATTCACTAATCAACTTGCTTCACATCTAAGTTTTTCAACTCACTCAAATCTAATCAGATCTGTAGTTTTTCACTGATAACATTGCCTCTGATTCTAAATAGTTTTCAAATTACTTAAGCTTCTGCAAAAGTGGCTAAGATCTATTCATCCCCCCCCTTCTAGATCTTTTCCACACATTCATCTCGATCCTTCAGAAAGCCCACTTGAGTTCTTTGTTGGTTAGAGATTGGAGGTTGTTGGAGGACGCTGTGCAGGGAGTGTTCCTTCCATCGAGCTACAGAGATAAAGCAGTGCTGACTAGTTTGACAGTTTGACTAGTCATGTACCAGCAGGTGATAGAGGCTGAGAGTGCAGATCTAGACCTAGCAGATGTTTTGCAGATGCCAGAGGTGGAGCTGGACGAGGACAGTGAGGTCAGGTTTAGAAACAGGTTGTATGTTCCAGTGGAAGTCAGGTAGGAATTGTTAGCTGAGGCAGACTGGTTGAGGTACTCTATTCATCCTGGATCTACCAAGATGTACCACGACTTGTGGGGACTCTTTTGGTGGCCCGGGATGAAGATAGATGTTGCTGAGGTTGTCACTCGTTGTCTTACCTGTCATCCGGTGAAGGTGGAGCACCAGCGTCCTGGTGGTGAGCTTCAGTCACTACCCATTCCTATGTGGAAGTGGGAGCACATCACCATGGACTTTGTTGTCAGTTTACCTCGTACTTCGTAGGGTCACAACAATGTGTGGGTGATCGTGGATCATCTTACAAAGACAGCGCGTTTCTTGACAGTCAGATCAACGTGGTCAGTTGATAGGCTTGCTAGATTGTTCATGGACAGAGTGGTTCCTTTGCATGGAACCCCAGTTTCTATCGTCTCAGATAGAGATCCATGGTTACTTCCCATTTTTGGCGCAACTTTCAGACGACACTGGGCACAGAGTTGAGACTGAGTTCAGCCTACCACCGTAGATAGATGGTCAGTCAAAGGGGACCATACAGACCCTCTAGGACATGTTGAGAGCATCCTGCCTTGACTGGGGCGGCACATGGGAGTCGCACCTTCCCATGGTGGATTTCGCTTATAATGATAGCTTTCACTCAAGCATTAGGATGGTGCCCTATGAGCCTCTATATGGTAGACCGTGTCGGACACCTTTGCATTGACACAAGGTTGGTGAGAGGCAAATGCTAGGACCAGAGCTCATGCAACAGTGTGAAGATACAGTGAGACTGATCAGGCAAAGTATATAGATAGCACAGAGCAGGCAGAAGAGCTATGCGGATGTTCGTCGGAGGCCACTACAGTTTGAGGTAGGTGACAGTGTGTTTCTACGGATCTCGCGAACCAAGGGCGTTCTCAGGTTTGGGAAGAGGGGCAAGCTTAGCCCAAGGTTCGTTGGTCCCTTTCCCATATTCGAGTGGGTTGGCGAGGTTGTGTAAAGGTTAGCTCTTCCGCCCGAGTTAGCAGAAGTTCATGACATTTTTCATGTCTCGCAGTTGAGGAGGTATATGCCAGATTTGTCACACTTGCTTGACTACTCACAGCTAGAGGTTGCTCCAGACTTGTCAGTGCTAGAGTACCAAGTCAGTGTGGCGGATCGCCATGTTCAGCAGTTGTGCAGGAGGCAGATCCTACTCATCATGGTCATTTGGGAGAATCACGTCGGTGGCGAGGCCACGTGGGAGTGTGAGGACAAGATGCGGGAGCACTTTCCATACTTGTTTGAGTGACTGGTATGTTTGTTTGCCTTCGTCCCCCAGGTTTCTCCCTTCATTTCGAGGATGGAATAATTTTTTTTTTTGGTTAGATTGTAACATCCCTTCCTTCTTTGGTTAGCCACCTTCTGCTAAAAGTAGCGATGTATCGGGTCGTCACCTTCTGAAGGCGGAAAGATGGCTGTGGCATTCTTGTTGGGAATGCGACGAGCATGCCGTCATGTTCACCTTCTAACTGTAGCATGCACTTTTGTCGTCTTACTATCAGGACAGTTGGGACACGTGTCGTGGAGCATGTCACCTGAAGGTGACATGTCAGTTGTCTCGTTCAGGGTGTCAGGCCTGTGAGGTTGACATGTGGAGGGTCTGATGGTCAGGTCTAACCATGACTTTGAGGTCACGACAAGTTGGTCGTCGCCTTCATTACTGAACTCGACCACCAAGCTGTCGTGTTCTTAGGTCCGTGGCCTATATAGGCAAGGCCAACATAACTCTTCTCCTCTTTCCCCATTTCTTCTTCCTCTCCTCATCCTTCCCTCCCTTGTATCTGAGGGTGACTATGGAGGATTTTTGGTGGTGTGGAGTCTTCGTTCTCTCCCTTTTCTCCGGTGTGATCGTGACAACTTCCTCTTCATGGTGGTGACCTCTCCTTCGGCGTGTAGGAGGACGTACATTGCTCGTGGACGGCGTGAGCATGGAGCTTGGACGAGAAGACTCCAACGGGTTGGCTCTTCTATTTAAGGTAGGGACTCTCAACGTTTTCTCTAGTTCTATCATGTTAGGGACTCCATTTTTTTTTTTTAAACCTTTCCTAGATGGGGCATTACACACCACCAGCTAGGAGGTATGATTTATTTATAAATAAAAGATCATAGATCAATACAAGCGAATGCTAGGTAAGCCTAGCTTATCAAGGCGAGCCACCCCTAACAATAGAAGGCAGCTGCAAAGGAGAAAAAAAAATAAACTACACTAATTATTACTTGCCATATTAGCTAAGTAGTCAGCCACCATATTTCCCTCCCTATATATGTGCTTAATAGACATGTTCGTAGGCATGATGTTCCAAATCTCTCTCACATAGGATAGGATAGACCATGGGCAGCAATCCATCTTGACAACATGCATAATGACCTGAGAGTCACATTCAATAAGAGTGGGCCTTCGCAAAATAGTATTAAGATACTTGACACCATCTAGCAAGGCCCTCACCTCTGCTATCAAGCTGTTGCAGTGACCATAGAAGTGAGAGAAGGCCAGTAGAATATTACCCTGATGATCTCTGATTACACCACCACCACCTGAAATGCCATGCATTTTATGAGCTCCATTTGTATTCAGCTTAATTTAAGGCCATGGTAGCAAGATCCATTTTACAACTTTATGCCTTGGAGAGATAAGTTGTGGCATAGGTATCCCCAAGTCCAAAATAATCTTCCTTCTAACTGTAGGATCGGACATTCGGTGAAGGCAGAATCTAGAAGGGGGATTGAATAGATTTGCAGCGGAAACTTAAGTAATTAAAAATTATTTTGAAATTAAGAGTTCTATCCATTTTAAATACCATAGATCTGATACACTATGTGTGATTAAAGTGTGTGAAACATTTAATCAAACAGTGTGTGTGTGAATAAACATTTAATCAAACATTTAAAATCCCACAGATCAGACCACAAATCAAACCACAATGCACAAGGGATTTTTAGATGGTTTGGAAATCACCTCTAGAGACTCCTACGTCCACTCCTCACACAGTGAGGCCACACTACTCAAAACTGAGTACAACACACACACACACTTGAGCTCGACGGCTCAAACCACAACACACTTGAGCACGACGGATCAAACACCCTTGAGCTCGATGGCTCAAACAACACACACACTTGAGACCGACGGCTCAAACACCCTTGAGCTTGACGGCTCAAAAAACACACAAGGTAGATCAAGTTCACAAGAAACCAAATCCTCTAGCACTTATCTGATTCACACACTTACATGCACACTAAAATCTGCACATAATGAAATACTGCGGAAAAACTGCTATAATAAAATCTAGAAGAGGGGGGGGGGGAGGGTTGAATAGATTTCTCTAGATTTAAAATTCACTCGATTAGAATCTAAGAAGAATTGAAATGTGACTCGAATCTAACAACCAATCACAGTTCTGAACACTTTAGACTGATCAGATGATGTAGCAAGAACGACCCTACCAAAACATCTAGCGCACAAGCAAACAAACCATAGAGACATAGAGAATTAGGGTGGTTCGGATTACACAATTGTGTATCCTACATCCACCATCCACACACACACACAATAAGGCTTATGTTGCCAGTTCAGAAAAACAACACAGATCAACACACACACTCTGAGATGCAAAGATCTCAGATCTGACCACACACAAGTGAAATTGGGCACAAGGATTGCACCAATATCACAAACCACACACAATGAGATGAGATTAATATGCAGAACCAGACTAGACAATCGAGTTGCAAATTGGGGATGTCTGGTTCGAATCTCCCTGTTTTGCTTCCAGGTGGGAGATCAGCTCTTCTACTCCAACTCCAGGAAGAAGACTCTAAAATTTGGAGAGTCCTCTTGAGATGGATCATCCAAGGTGCTTGAAGCTTCAATTCCTTCAGATCTGGATGAAATTCTCCAAGATGAAGACCTCTTCTGAAATCGCCTGAAGCTTCTGGGAGTTGGAAGAATTGATGCGTGTGTGTGCCTCCAAATATGAGTGGATAATGGGCATTTATAGTCCCATGGATCCACGAGATCCCTTGGGATTTGGGGGCACAAAGATTCCCGGTCAAAAGGCCATCAATCACACCTATCCACGTGTCCTTGTATTTCAGATCTGGAAAAATATCTGAGGTGTGTCGACACCACATAAGCATCTGTCGACACACAATGCACTGGCTTCAAACTGGGTTTCTGGGAGGGACAGTGAGTGTCGACACACAGGCAGGCTGTGTCGACACCACTGGCTGCTGACTTCCGAACTGGCTTCTGGGAGGGACAGTAAGTGTCGACACACAGGCAGGTTGTGTCGACACCACTGGCCACTTCTTCCTTTACCGATTTGCTGGATGCATGAGCTGTGTCGACACCACTTGAGTTGTGTTGACACAACTGGCTTGCCTTCTTGATTAATTGCACTGAAAATGCACTATGTGTTTGTCACGTCCCGTCATTTAATATAACAATAAATGCCGGAACGTGAACGAACGAGAAATCAAGAGTAAAATTTAAACTAACTGAGCAATAAATTGCTCGGGAGATCTACTAGATAAAAATTTAATAGTTGTCATTCCATGAATATTACAAGATTTCCAATTTACAATCTCAAAAGTAAAATGCCGCCAAGGTTGGTCACTCTACACACAAATCCCAAAGTCCCGCCTTCTAGATCTGTAGATTACCTAAAAAGGGGGGATTTGGTGAGCTAACTAGCCCAGTAGAATTCAATTCCATGAAATAGAAAGGGTTCACATGTATAATCTCAAGATAGGAACATGTATATGGTTAACACTGGGTGTTCAGGATTATGAACGAATGAGTCAAATCAATAACACATGTATAAGAAGAGTAATGTAGAAGCATGATCAAGAATTCAAGATGACACTTAAGTTCTGATTAGATATATATATTCACACACACATGTATGATATGACGACTAATCAAGAACGTAATGATGTATGCCAACACCCACTTGTCCTCATCTCCCCCGCGCGGCCACTGATGAATTCGGGTGCTCCTCCCAGGACTGAACCAGCCCCATTTGCACAGGCATAATACTCAAATGAGCCCAAAGACTCACAACTCGTCATCATAACACACTCTGGTAACTCTCACGTGGGGTACACAAGTACTCATCATATTTCACACAATAGGGATTTGTAGAATACTTACAGAAGTTAATAACTTCGCAAAGGTCAATCGTAATTAGAACTCTTTAAAAGATAACTCATGGTAAGAATGAAGAAACTTGAGTGGTTTTATTAGGTATTTAGGTGGTAGAAACCACAAAGAATAGATGGGCAATTAAATAGATAAATGGTGTGTTGTTTTAGCAAGGTTAGAATCAGAGTAGGTGCTGAAAATAGGAGTCCAGCAGTGCCTGTCGACAGCCAGGGAAGTGCTGTTGATAGATACTGCTTCCCAGAAGCAGAAAACATGAGTCTGACAGTACCTGTCGATAGCCAGGGGAATGCCTGTCGACAGGTAAGTGCTGGACAGTACATATGGAGTTCTGGAACATGGTTCCTGTCGATAGGCAAGGTCATGGCTGTCGATAGGTGCTATGCACTATTCCAGAAATTGATGGAAACTACCAAGGAATGTACTACCAAGCTTACCTACATCTCCTAACATGTTTATGACATTACATGAATACTATTTGAGCCACAAAACACCAGGCTAATGAAACAAAAGGATTAAGTGAGGAAGTCTTAACATGGTGTACAGAAAAGCAACATCTTTAAGGAAGAAGACTACTGAAAGAGTAGTTCTTCTAAGACAAATTCAATTCTACTCTAAAAATCAGTTACTCCACACAATTGAGAGTATCATAGTGTTGAATTGAATCACTTATGAAGGTAGAGAGAATTAACACACAACTCCCTTAAGACTGAACAATGGCAGCACATGGTGATGAACTCAACCTCTCGCATGGAGTTCAAGAACAAGATACAGAAAGAGATAGTGATGGAATGAATCCTACCTAGCTTGATGAAGATGGAGTCAAAACATAATTTTGTAGACTAGAACATCTACACAGGAGATAGAGTCAAAGGAACAAGAACAAGAGAGAAAGGAAGAGAATCCTACACATGATTAGCTTAAGACTTAGCACAACATGATATCGGAAGAACACTCCTATAACAACAATTGGGTACTCAACAAAAAGTTCTACAAGATGAACACACACACTTCCAAGAGTATTTATAGAGTCAAGGCAATAGTTTGAGGGTTGGAACACCTACACAGGAGGCTTCACAACAAATCAAGTGGGTACGATTGAGAGATAAAGGAAGATAACTAACATATAACTTCCCCCAAAAACTGAACAATGATATGAATATGGTAATGAGCTTAACTTCAAGCAAGGACTTCAAGAAAGAGATACAGGAAAAAGGAGATTATGGAATGAATCCTACCTTACCAAACAGGTAAACCTTCACGTGTTCTTGACGAAAGAACCTAAACCCAACAAGAGAAGAGTTTCCCTCAAAGTTGATGGCGTGCCAGCAACGACAGTATCTTTAATTAGGAGCAACGTTTACACCAAGGTGGAAGCAGCTACAGTAGCAGCACGAGCAGAAGCAGAAGTAATTGCAAGGGTAGTGGAGCTAGCAACACCAGCAGCTCCTCCCAGCAGCAGTAGCCCAAAGCAAAATAGCCAAGAGCAGCAGAGGTGAAAGAGAGGAAGAATGGGACATCAGCTGGTGAGGGTTCTTATAGCTCCCAAGCGCCCCATGCACAAAGGCACGTTGGCCGCCCAGGTGTTGCGATAAAACCATTTTGTTTCCTATAGCAACACGTCTCACATGCAAGCTCTTCAAAGCTTACACCTATGGGAAAAACGTGTAGGCCTCACACCCAGGTAAGGTGGCTCACACAGCCCCCAACACGTAGGCAAATAAAATTACCCAGAAAATGACCACCCTAAATGGCCCATAATTCGGCTGGCTCAATGATCCACATTTTTATGTATCCAAACGAGGTCCGTTTGTGTTAAAATTTTAACCATAGATTAATGTGATGGTTTTACAAATTATGGTGATTTTATTTTGTTTTTTAGAATTTATTTTCCACTAGGTGAAAAATCACCCGGAAAATAGTTGCGTCGACTTAATCTTGAAATCCGTACGTCAACAAATCTGGTTATTTACATTTCTGATATCACCACATTTTTATGGAAATTATGGTGTTCTCAGATTTTATTTTCGTTATAATTTTCCGGTGTCGCCCTGGCGGAGCACGCACCTCTGAGTACGACACTGGGATAATATTTATTAATGATAATTAATTCCAGATATTAATTATTTCAATCTCATAATAATAATCAAGTCTACTAATCATATTATTCATGTTTTCTAACAAATAAAATTTTTCGAGGTGTTACAGTGTCGACACACTATATGAATTGTGTCGACACCACTGTCATTGCTTGAGCTTTTCTTTGAGCTACTCATGGAAAAATAATGTTAAATATAATTGAAGCATGATTTCCACATTTGTATGAATCATACTTAAACATCAATAAAACAAGAGATCCAACAATCTCCCCCTTTTTGATGATGGCAACTATGATTCATTAAACAAATTTTTGATTTCTCAAACAAGAGATTTTAAAGCATTCATTCACATCATTCCATGGCATACAAAAGAAATGACAATAACATCCAGATTCTGATCACATCAAAAATAGCCATGTCATTCAATTTCCACTTTCCAAAATGATCAAGCATAATCAAACAACCAAAATGAAGCAAGAAACTATAGAGTACCACCTATTACATACAAAGCAACCCTTCTCCCCCTTTGACATCATCAAAATAGAACAAACATCATGGAGGTGAAGGTGGAGGAGGAGGAGGAAGAGGGAGTAATATGCTTTCAATTGCCTTCACCCTGGCTTCCAGAACACCTAAATTGGATCTCAGTTGAGATTGCATGGTGGTCAGCTTGGTATGCAAAATCTCTTCCATCTTTGAAGATTTTCAGAAATATGTGCTTGGAATTGATTAAAGTCTTGTGTCATGGGAGGAAGACCAGATGATGAGCTAGGAGCTGAGCCATTGTGCCACATGTTACCAAATTCAGTCCAGAGAGCTGCTATCTCCTGATCAATATGTGCAGTGTGAGCCTTCATACTTTCCATGTCTTCAACAAAATGAGCAAATGATAGGCGACACTTGGACACTTGACTCACAGCATCTTGGCCAGTTTGAATACTTTGTTGAGTGTGCTCCAAAATAGTGGATAAAATTGCTTGCAAATCAAACTGAAGACCTTGTAGCTGAGTGGAAGCATCACCTAAGGTTCCAACCAGTCTATTGAACCTTATAGTAGCATGCTCAGCTAGCTCTTGCTATCTCAAAAACTGTCCATTCACTGTATTTTCCAATCTTTGAATCTGAAGTTCAAAACTGACTGACATTTCTTTCATGGATGAATTGAGATTGTCAAATTGAACTTGAAGAAATTTATAAAGTTCTGGTGGGACAGAAGATCCACCGGATGAAGTGGAAGCTAAACTATGATGCTGCTGGAAAAAGTTTGAAGGAACAAGTACATGAGGAGAAGGTGGAGAAGCTTGAGGAGAGGGTGGAATAGGCATATTCTATGGGATAGTAGGTTCAACAGGTGGCTGTTCCACTGGATCAACCTGAGGAGCTTCAGCTTCTAGAGCATGTTCTTCTTCTACATTTTCTGCTGGTGGTTCCATTACAGGCCCTCTAAGCACCTAATCACCTTCAACTCTGAACCTCATAAATTTTTGTAGATGATGCAAACAATAGATATTGTTATGAGGAATCTCTTGAACTTTTTCATTCAGAAAGGAAACTCCAAAATGCTTGAAGACAACTGTCATATGAGCAGCATAGGGCAAGGATCTGTGAAGACCTTTCCAAATGGTCTCAAACATAATTTGAGACATGATCAAATTTAGATTGATTTTGACATTCTTCTTCATGCAATACATCACAAATCTTTGAATATCTGTAAGCCTATTCCTACCACCACCTTGAGGAGTGATAATGGTGGTAAGGATGTGATGTACCAATCTCAGTGTTGGAGAGAAATGATTGGTGTTGAACCTAGTAACATGAGTTTGTCTAGAATCTTTCTTATCATGAGGTAGACTAGTGAGAAGAGTGTAGGCCTCATGAAGATTAAACTTATAAGAACAGTAATCTTCACCAGAATTGGGGATATGAAATAGTTCAGAGGCTAATTCAGAAGTGAAAAGAATTGGAACACCTTTGACCTCTGACTTGAAACTGTTTGAAGCATCCACAATATTCAGATAAAATTCTTGAACCAATCGAGGGTAGAAGGTTCTGAACTCAGAGACAAATTAAAGCCACCCTTGAAACTCAAAGAAAGAGACAAACTCAGGGAATGCATCAGCAAATGCTTGATCAGATAAGTCAACAGCCCTAGGTTTGAGAATGGATCTCCCTTAGTGACAATTTGAGATGGGGTGACTGCTGGAGTGCTAGATGTATCAGAAGAAGACTCAGAGGATGAACCTTCTTCATCGGAGTCACTGGAATCAAGAAGTAGCTTTCTTCTACGGTATCTAGATGGCATGGGTGACTTGCCTTTGCTCTGTGGGGATGATCTGCCCCTCTTGGATGGTGTGCTAGAAGGATTAGAGTCTGGCTTCCCCTTTGGACGGATCATGCCGAAACTTGCTTCTTCTTTCTGGTTGGGGTTCCTCGATGACCACACCCCTTGCAGTCGCTCTGGACTTTGCGCCACACTTTGGAGTTTGCTTGGGTGCCATGGTTGCAGGAGAGGAGAAGAGAGGATGAAGCTTAGAAGTTGGATGAAGATTTTTGGAAAACACAGAGGATCATTTCCAGGGAAGTTGGAGGAGGGAGAAGTTCAAACGCTTGGGAAACGGAAAGAGGTAGGGTCGACCTAGGAGTTGGGGCATTTATGAATGGGTTCGACACAAGAAGGAAGGGAATAAGATGAACCCTCGGTCCATTTAACCTAAACCGGGACCAGCGGCTAGGTCTAGTAGTGTCGACACAATGAGGATATGTGTCGACCTGACAGAAACGTGTGTCGACACATGATGAAAGTGTGTCGACCTGAGTTGGTAAAAATTGTGGATTTTTTGAAAAAGATGAGAAGGAAAATCTTTATTATGATTAAAGACATCTAAAATCAATTATTCAATGATTTTTAATATGTTAAAGATTTCATTTCCAATTTCTCATCATCATTCCATTACAAATTCATTGAGTTGAAAAATATCTGTCAAGATTTGATCATTGAAAAATTCTGAAGCACCAGGATGACAACTTAATTGAAATAAAAAATTCTCCTCAGACAATTGCATGCTTTTACATCTTACTAAACCAAGGTAATGTGATTTCTTCAGGAAAAATGCAATTTGTATTGAAGTTAAACACCCTCAAAAGATCTGATTTAGGTATAAATTGTTCATTTTGTTTGATTGATGTTTCTTTAAAATTAAAGCAATGAGCATTCAAATGTAGTAAATCTTTTTCACTCAAGTGCACTTGCTTTCACACACCAGAGTCCCTGGGTACTGAAGATTTACTAATTATCTTGCTTCAAGGGGTTAATGAAAACCTTTTGACATAGAAATATATGTTTATCAGACGCCAATATTTTCAGTTACTCAGTTAACATTGGTTTTTAATATTTTTTATTTGACCCCTTAGAACAGAGATAGCATGACACCTCATGCCATACATAGCTCATCACTTTTTGTGTGTGAAGGTGTGCAGTTTCTCAGTGTATATGCCATTGCTCTGCCAGAAAAACACTTTGTCAATGAACATTAAGAAGTTGACACAACTTTACCCTTCATCAATCTTAAAAGAAATGTGTAAAGTCAATACAAAATTGAACATTCTTCAACCAAAGAAATCAAGTTACTTTAGAAGTTCAGAATATAAAAGAATGTGGCTGAAAGAATATGTTATGACAATTAAGAATTCATTCCTTGATTTCTTCAGAAGAATTAATGAACATTTCATGCCTTAGATATTCATTAACTCACTGAATCAATTTGATTTGATGAGAGAAAAAGGAATGAAGCCTTTAGCTCCCCGTGAATTATTGATCTTATTAATTTTTCATCAAAATTAAAGAAAATCCTTCTTCAACCAAAGAATTTACAAGATACTCAAATGAAATAAATGTGAATCAGGTTGAAAGATTTGAGAGTGCCATAGAAATGGTGTGTTGACCTTAAGACTGTGAAAGAATCACATATAGTTGAAGAATAAAGATTTGGTGTCGACACTTCACTGACTGTGTGTCGACCTGATAGCATTGTAGAACATCATATATTCACAAAAAATCTGATCAAACACAGTAGCTTGTTCTCAAATACTTCATGTGCACATCTGACTCCTTTGAAACCTTCTTTCAGAATACACTTTCACTTCTCAAGCAATAATGCTCCCCCTCAACATGTGCATTAATGAAACATATGACTTTCAAATCATAGACACTGAATCTCAGCATTCAATTTCAGCAAGAAAACAAGCATGATCAAGCATGTTCCAAACACAGCCAAAAGATTTTTTTATTTTATTTAATGATTCTTACACAAGGTAGATCATTGGTACTTGGCGGAGGTTATTCCTCACACATAATGATAGTTTCCATACAAACCTGATTTGTCTTTCCACAGTTCACCATTTGATATACCAATTTGATCTTTGCATAAGAATCCTAATTGATTTCAGTTTTTATTGCATGTTACAAATTCCAAGTTCTCTTCTTAATGACGTGAATCTTTCTTCAGCCAATGATTTTGTAAAAATATCAGCAATTTGTTTTTCAATGGGAATGAATTCCAATTCAATGTTCTTATTTGCAACTTCATCCCTAAGAAAGTGATGTCTGATTTCAATATGTTTTGTTCTGGAGTGTTGATTTGGGTTTTTGAAAAGATTAATTGCACTAGTATTGTCACACATGATAGATGAACATCCAATATCAATATTATAGTCAAGCAATTGACTTTTAATTCACAACACTTGAGCTGCACAACTCCCTGCAGCAACATATTCTGCTTCTGCTGTAGAGAGTGCAACCGAGTGTTGCTTTTTGGGTGCCCATGTTATCATGCAATTTCCCAATAATTGACAATATCCACTAGTACTCTTCCTATCAAGTTTACACCCAACATAATCAGCATCAGAATATGAAATTAAATCAGCATGACATCCAACTGGATACCATAAACCCAATTCACAAGTGCCACAGAGATATCTAAAAATTCTCTTAACTACAAGCAAGTGACTTTCCTTTGGACTATACTGAAATCTAGCACAAAGACACACAATAAATTGAATATCTGGCCTACTTGCAGTAAGATATAGGAGAGATCCAATCATACCTCTATACTGCTTTGCATCAACCAATTTACCTTTTTCATCATTGTCCAACTTGATGCTTGTGCTCATGGGAGTGGATGCTGGCTTGGCTTGTTCAAACTGGAATCTTTTGAGCAATTCTTTGACATATTTGGCTTGATTAATAAAGAATCCATCCTCAAGTTGTTTAACCTGCAAACCAAGAAAAAATTGTAATTCCCCCATGAGACTCATTTCAAATTCACTGTGCATCTGATTAGAAAATTCTTCACACAATGAAGGATTGGTGGAACCAAAAATAATGTCATCCATATATACCTGAACTACAATGATATGATTGTGGACTGATTTTATGAAAAGAGTTTGATCCACCTTACCTCTGGAATAATTCTTACTAACTAGAAAACTGCTTAGCCTGTCATACCATGCTCTTGAAGCCTGTTTCAATCCATACAAAGTTTTGTACAGTTTATAAACATGGTTAGGTTTATCATGATCTTCAAATCCAGGAGGTTGAGCAACAAATACTTCTTCTTTAATATAATCATTCAAAAAAGTAGTTTTTACATCCATTTGAAACAATTTGAAATTTCTTGAACATGCATATGCCAATAAAATTCTCACAGCTTCTAACCTAGCTACTAGTGCAAAGGACTCTTCAAAATCAACTCTAAATTCCTGATTGTATCTTTTTGCAACCAGTCTAGCTTTATTCCTTACAACTTTTCCTTCCTCATTCAATTTATTCCTAAATACCCATCTAGTTCCAATTATTGAGTTTTCATGATTTCTGGGAACTAGACTCCAAACATTGTTTCTTTTGAATTGATTCAATTCATCATGCATTGCTTCTACCCAAGAATTATCTTTTAAGGCTTCTTCTATGTTTTTAGGTTCCACTTGAGATATGAAAGCCATTTGGTCTTGTTCAAAGATATTTTTGAAATGAGATCTAGTATGAACCCTATCATTGACATTACCTACAACATTCTCAAGTGGATGATCTTTGGAGTATTTAAAATTACCTCTTGTCACTGTGCTTACCTGCTCTGGTGTCGACTTGATGTTATGTTGTGTCAACACATCCTCATGTTCAACAACTTCTTCATTCTCCAGTGGTTGATCTGATTCTTTCAAGAGAATGTCAGCATCTTCTTCTTGATTCCTGCAAGAATCATGGTCAGTAGGTTTCTCACAATTTTCATCAAAAATGACATGTAGAGTTTCTTCCACAGTTCTTGACTCATTATTAAATACCCTATATGACCTTGAATTCTCAGAGTATCCTAGAAAAATGCCTACATCACTTTTCATTTCAAATTTATCTAGATCATGCTTATCATTGTTGTGAATGAAGACTCTACTTCCAAAGACTCTAAAATATGCAATGTGAGGCTTCTTACCTTTCAAGAGTTCATAGGAAGTTTTCTTAAGGACATGTCTTACCATAACCCTATTGAGAACATAGCACGAGGTGTTGACAGCTTCTGCCCAAAGTCTCCTTGGAAGCTGACTTTTGATGATCAGTCCATCCCCATATATAATTTTATTTATTATATATAATTTTGGTGATTAAAAAAACCGTAATAAATATTTTCTAACAATCTTTTGTGAAGTTCATCCACAGAAAAATAATCCAAGCAAAATTTGTAAGTTATTCTCACACACTATTATTTAAAGTTCAGAGCTTGTATTTCTTCTAAGTACACATCAATTTCATAAGAGAAACAACGATTTCAGTCTCACACCGATTTCATAAGTGAAACAACGATTTGGTCAACGGTTTCTTAAGAGAAACAATGATTTCGATCTCACGTCGATTTCATAAGTGAAACAACGATTCGGTCATCGGTTTCTTAAGAGAAACAACGATTTCAGTTTCACATCGATTTCATAAGTGAAAAAACGATTTCGGTCTCACATCGATTTCATAAGTTAAACAACGATCTAGATTCGTTAAGGAAAACAACAATTTCCGTCTCACATCAATTTCATAAGTCACTCAAGTATCGATTTGATAAGTGAAACAACGATTTGGTCGCTGTAACGATTTGTTAAGTAAAACAACAATTTGATCGCTATAACGATTTGCTTGTACAAAAATTTGCTTTCACTTGTACAATGATTTGCTTGTACAATGATTTGCTCAAATAACGATTTTCTCAAACAATGATTTGCTCAAACAACGATTTGCTTCTACTTGAAGAACGATTTGTGTTGGTCCTTTTGGTACGGCAGGAAGCTAGCCTAGAGGGCGGTGAATAGGTTTTTCTGAAATCTGAAATAGAAACTTAAACATAGAAAAATAACACTTGAAAGTTTGGTTAGTTTAGTGTGATAAATAGTAGTAGTGCGGAAGCAAATAAACAATCACACAAAGGACATAAGGAATTTATCCTGGTTCGGCCCTTCCCACATGGAAGTCCTACGTCCAGTCCCCAAGCAACCTCTTGGGATTTTACTAACCAAGGGTACAGTCCCCCTCAAGGACAATACAACACACAGCACCCCAGCTGGTCTTCTTCTCTTTCCCGGGCAAGAAGGCAGCCCACTTCTCTTACAGGTAAAGAAGCCAACCTCCTGGTACAAACCCTAGTGCGGTTATGCTAGACACAAACCCCTAGCTAGGTTCTACACTGTATACAGTCCTACAGCTGGACATAAGTCTTTCTTAGAAAAGAAAGAACAAAGCTGGGAGTTGGAACAAATGCAAACCAACTAAAAGAAATCTCAGCGAAAAGACTCTCTCCCCCAGATTACAAAGATGCACACAGAGAGAGTGAAGAGAGGAGAAGGAGCTTGAAGCTTGAAGACTTCAGATGCTTTAACACTTCTTCTTGGCTCGGGATCTTTCTCTCTTTTCCTTTGAGTGTATATGGAGTTTTGGTTCTTCACAGGATGTACACTCCTTCAAAGATCTTCAGAAAAGCTCTGTTCTTTCTTCAGCCTTGCTTCATCTTTTATATGAGAGGCTTTTGAATAGATCCATTGAAGAGATCCGTTGGAGCTCTTCTAGACGTTGCTGATCTTCTCTTCATTTGTCTTAATCAGGCTCTGGTGGTCTTCGAGGTCTGTAAGCATAGAAGAGAGTGTTAGCATAAAAGAGTGTTTATAAGATAACAGTGCATGCTACTGTGTTTTTGCTATCATGATAAAAATAGCAGTTCATATCTTTTTCTGACACGACTCTGAGATATGCATGCAGCCTTTTGTTAGAAGATATTTGAATTTTCATTAGGCGCCAAACATATTTTAAACATCTGAATATAAAGGAAATCGATGTTTACATGAAAAAAAATCGATGTTATAAGTATAGGCAAATCGATGGCCAAATCGATGTTCAATTATAAGCAAATCGATGTTTGACTTATCAAATCGATGTGAGAAGCAATCGTTGTTTCTTATGAAATCGTTATGATGATCAAATCGTTATGGAAGCAAATTGATGTGAAACTTATCAAATCATTGTGAAGCCTTGGTGAATCTTATAGAAGGAAAATCGATGTGAGAGCAAATCGTTGCGCTTACTTATCAAATCGTTATGAGCCTTAACGAATCGTTATAGAAGGCAAATCGATGTGAGAGCAAATCGTTGTGCTCACTTATCAAATAGTTATGAGCCTTAACGAATTGTTATGAGAACTAAATCGATATGAGAGCAAATCGTTGTTCTCACTTATGAAATCGTTGCACGATAAAATCGATGTTTCACTTAACGAATCATTACACGATCAAATCATTGTGTAACTTATGAAATCGTTGTTAGTGAAATCGATGTGGCACTTTTGAATAGAAATCGATGTATATTGAATGAACATCGATTTAGCATTTTAGTGCTCCTTATTGCATCAACATGAGACTTAGCATATTGCTATGATTGATGCGACACAGATGAAACAAAATGTTCAATTTAAGTTACATCATAAATTTTGTTAGCACCAAAATATGAAGGTAATAAGGAGTGGTTCAACAATTTGCTCACACAACGATTTCACAAGTAAAACAACGATTTCATCAACACAACAATTTCATTATCATTAACAAAGATTTCACTTTATAATCATGAATCACATCGATTTCATTTCACCATGAATTTCATTTATGCATATATTATCGATTTCATGATAACATCAACCCTCTTCACAACGATTATGTTTGAATGAATTATTATACATTTTCATTATTACTATCTTTCCAGATAAATTTGAAAATGTCCATTCCTTATATTCAAATATATTTTCAAAACACTGTGGAGTTCAAGTCTTCCCACGTATATCTTTATATCTTGCAACACGTAACATTTATTGTGACTGATCACTTCTCTGCATGTCACATATCTGCGTGCCTTCTGTACCTGTGTTTATATTACAAACACCTTCAGGGTGATAGAATGAGATTTCTATTTTCATGTATATCCTTATAGCATGTCTTCTAACGTTGACTGACAGCATAGAGACAGTCTAGCTGTCTGTGCCTTGGTATTTATTACGTGCAGATCTTTGCCAGTACCTGATCACACAATGTTGGACAACCTGAAGAGAAAGATATCTGGATGAATCTTCTACTTGCGTATTTGTCTTCTAAAGCATTAAATGTCTGCAGGCTCACCTGTTGTACACCTCAGACCATGCAGTCTAACGTGCTTCAAATTTAGAGACAACAGACACTTCAACGAACACCTCAACGGATATATTTTTCAAGAGAAGATATATAGAAGACTGATGACTCCATGAAGTACATACGACACGAATACACATTTTCAAGAATGAAGAAACATCAATAAAGAGAGTGTTTTCTAAGCTTCATTCCGCCAACCTTTAGCTCTCAGCTCTCTGTCTTCCATTTGATTAATCTTTGGAGAGCTTTTGTAGTTCTGAGAGATTTTCCTTATTGAAAATATTTCTCTCAGACATTGCCTCAGATCAAGCAATCTTTTGTAAGCTTGGTCTAGGGGCCTTTCGATTTCTACACATTTTTTGTGTGTATTCCTCTTCGTGTGTAAAGAGAAGACCTGTTGGAAATAGGTGGTGGCTATTCCCTTCAGTAAGGAAGGAAGACCTGTGTATCAGGTGGTGTTTTGTTCCTCTTTGGGGTTAGAAGAGAAGGCCAGCTGTGGCTGGATGTGTAAGGTCCTTAAGGGGGACAGTACCATTGGTTAGTGAAATCCCTAGTTGTTGCTTGGGGACTGGACGTAGGACTCCTGGGGATAGGAGGGCCGAACCAGGATAAAAATCTTATGTTGTTGTATGATTGTTTGTGTGCTTGTTTGTCTTCACTCTTACTAACACTAACTATCGATCTCAATGTTTTCTGTTAAGCGTTTTTATTAACCGGTTTTATTCTAAGAAGAATTTTAGCAATCTATTCACCCCCCCTCTGGGCTTGCTAGCTAGGCAACAAGTGGTATCAGAGCCAAGTCTCTTCAAGAAAGAAGATCTCACGGTCTGAAGAGCAAAGATAAATGGCAGCTCAAGGGTATGCAGAAGGTCAGTCAGTCAACAGACCCCCTCTATTTGATAGTGAAGACTACAACTATTGGGAGACTCGAATGGAGTTCTTTCTCCTAGGTCTCGATTTCCAACTTTGGTCCATTGTCAAAGAAGGAGACCTGGTAGTACTCAACAATAGCGAAAATTGGATAGATGAAGACAAAAAGAAGATATCCCTAAACAGCAAAGCCAAGAGTATACTATGTTGTGCACTAAGCAAGAAAGAGTTCAATAGGATCTCAGCGTGTAAATCTGCTATGGAGATGTGGGGGAAACTCAGAATCACATATGAAGGAACCGATAAGGTAAGAGAAACAAGGATAGACATCTTGGTAGCCCAATATGAAAATTTCAAATGCAATCAGGAGAATCCATTACACAAATGTACAACAGATTCACTGACATCACAAATGGATTAGTTGGGCTTGGAAAAACCTATGAGATCGGAGATATGGTGAGAAAGATACTGAGATCTCTACCAGCCTCATGGACACCAAAGGTGACAGCCATACAAGAAGCCAATGATCTAAAAAGGATGTCACTTGAGAAGCTCATTGGGTCACTAATGGCCCATGAGATAAACATGGAAAGGCTTGGAGAATCCTCTAGCAGGAAGAAGCATAGTAACGCACTAAAAGCTACAGAAGGTAGCTCTGAAGAAGAATGAGAAGATGAAGGAAGTGATGAGAATAGCAAAGATGAAGAAGCTCTTCTATCCAAAAGAATGCAGCACATACTGGCCAAGAAGAAATATCAGTCGGGGAGAAGGTTCTTCAAGAAAGGGAAATACTTCAAGAAACCTGAAGGAAAAGATGTTAAGAAGTCAGACCTATATGCTACGAATGTAAGAAGCTTGGACACATCAAGGTAGACTGTCCAAAACTGAAGAAGACTGAGTTTAAGAAGAAGGACAACTCAAAGAAGTTCAAAAGGTATAAAACGAAAGCCATGGCAGCTGCATGGAACAACGAAGTGACTCAGACAGTGAGTCAAGCTCCAGTGATGAAGAAGAAGAAAAAGCCAACATGGCGTTCATGGCAAACACTGATGAAAAGGTAACTTCTGACTCATCTTTTACTTCATGCAGAGTCTGATTTTGATAATCTAGAAGATGCGTTCAATGAATTATACAACAAGTATAAAGATGTATGTAAGCTATTAAAAATCACCAAGAAAAATCATGCATGCTTAGAAAACACCAATTCAGATCTAAAATCTGAAACTGAATAACTAGAAAAATAAATCTCTGAACTTAGAAGAAGAAATGAATTATTATGTGAAGATCTAAAAGTTAAAAATGAACAGATAACTAACCTAGAAAACCAGGAAACCATAATCAAACTTAAAATGGAAGTTGACACACTAACAAAAGACAATGAATATCTATCTAATACAATTGAAAAATTCACAAATGGTAAATCATCTCTAATACTAAAGGAAGCTAGAAGATCGAGTAAGAAAAATCATGGTTTAGAATATATTCCACCTGACAATGAAGAAACAATCATTCGTCCTAAAATATACCCAACTCCAAAATTTGTCGCTGAACAAAATACTGATTATAAATCTAACATTAAATACACATCAATTAAAACAGTAAATAATATATCATGTTGTAGTCATTGCAACAAATTAGGACACACTAAGATAACTTGTACAACTAAACACTTAAGGTGGATTCCTAAAAAGGAAAAATGAGGAAACTAACCAGCAAGGACCCAAAAGAACTTGGCTACCTAAATCTTAAGTGATTTGTTGCAGGGAAGTCTTAGTGCATCCAAGTGGTACCTGGACAGTGGGTGTTCAAGGCACATGACAGGCAACAGAAGATTATTTTCATACATCAAAGATGATGAAGGAACAGTGACTTATGGCGATAATGGAAAAGGTTCAGTGATCGATTGTGGATCCATTGTTAGTCAAGACAGAACCCTCATAGAAGATGTTTTATGTGTAAAATGACTCAAGCACAATCTCATAAGTATCAGCCAGTTGTGTGACAAAGGTCACCAAATCAATTTTCAAGAGTCTAAATGCCTAATCATGAAGGATGGTGCACTATCTTCGAAGCCAGTAGAGAAAAGAATTTGTATGTATTGCACCTAGAAGAATTAAAGGATCAGGATGTGTGTCTTGCAGTAAATAAATATCAAATTGCTAAATTATGCACAAGAGATTGGGTCACTGCAACTTGGATGGAATTAGAAAGTTCATCAAAAGAAATCTAGTAGAAGGTCTACCCAAGATCAACTCAAGAATATAAGGTGTATGTGAACCATGTGCAAAAGGGAAGCATGCGAAATCCTCTTTCAAATCAAAGACAGTGGTAACTACCTCCAAACCATTGGAATTACTTCGTATGGATCTGTTTGGACCAATGAGAACTACAAGTCTTGGAGGAAAGAATTTTAGATTTGTAATAGTAGATGATTACTCAAGATTTACATGGGTGTCTTTCTTAGAGCATAAAGATGATACCTATGAGAGTTTTGTGAAGTTCAGTAAGTTAGCTAAAAAGATAAGAAGTTCAGCATAATAAGTATTCGCTCAAATCATGGAGGAGAATTCCAAAATGAAAAATTTGCAGAATTTTGTGATGATCAAGGTATTGAGCACAACTTCTCAGCACCAAGGACACCTCAACAGAATGGAGTAGCTGAGAGGAAGAATAGAACCTTATTGGATATGGCCAGAACAATGCTATCAGAATATAATATTCCAAGATATTTCTAGACAGAAGCAATTAACACAACATGCTATATCATAAATAGAGTGATGATCAAGCCAATTCCGAAGAAAACTGCTTATGAACTGTACAAGCAAAAAAAGCCCAAGATTAGCCACTTCAGAACGTTTGGATGTCCATGCTTTATCGACAATAATGGTAAGAGAGATATAGGTAAGTTGGATTCCAAATCTGATGAAGGAATCCTTATGGGGTATGCTTCTGAACCCAAAGGCTATAGAGTTTTTAATAAATGTAGTTTATTAATTGAACAAATAGTTCATATTATTTTTGATGAGTCTAACCCTTCCTTGAGAAAGGAAGTAGATAGTGATGATGAAAATGCAGAAAGTCTATCCAAGAAGTTGAAAGATACTTCTATCAAGGATAAGGAAGATCCACCCTTGGAAGAACTACAACAAAAGGAAATTACTCATGATGATCTTCCAAAGGAGTGGAGATACAGGAAGGATCACCCAAAGGACAACATCATTGGAGATCCATCGGTTGGGGTAAGAACTAGAGGTAATGTTATTCCTTGCAATTACTTAGCATTTGTTTCTCAAATTGAGCCAAAGACAGTCAATGAAGCACTGTCTGATGAATCTTGGATTATAGCCATGCAAGATGAACTCAATTAGTTCAAGAGAAACCAAGTCTGGTCCCTTATTCCGAGACCAACATATCATCTTGTTATTGACACCAAATGGGTGTTCAGGAATAATTGGATGAAGTTGGTGTTATCACTAGAAACAAGGCTAGACTGGTAGCTCAAGGCTATTCCCAAGAGGAGGGCATAGATTTCGATGAAACCTATGCACCAGTGGCTAGACTTGAGGCTATTCGAATTTTACTTGTATATGCATCTGCATTAGATTTAAAACTTTTTCAAATGGATGTGAAATCTGCATTTTTAAATGGATATATAAAGGAGGAAGTCTATGTAGAACAGCCTCCTGGTTTTGATGATGAAGATTTTCCAAATCATGTTTTTAAATTGCATAAAGCATTATATGGTTTAAATCAAGCACCTAGAGCATAGTATGAAAGACTTAGTGCATTTTTGTTAAACCATGGTTTTATCAGAGGACATGTAGATAGTACATTGTTTATTAAATCAAAAGTCAAAAGTATTTTACTTGTGCAAATTTATGTAGATGATAATATTTGGATCTACTGATGAATCCTTATGCAAGTACTTTGAAAAGCTCATACAGGGAGAATTCGAGATGAGCATGATGGTGAGCTCAACTATTTTCTTGGACTACAAATCAAGCAAGGTAAAGAAGGTACACATATCTGTCAAGTAAAGTATACCAAAGAATTATTGAAGAAATTTGGGTTTGACAATGCAAAACCACAGTCCACTCCAATGAGCACATCCACTAGATTAGACAGTGATAAAGAAGGTAAAAAGGTTGATTAAAAATTTTATAGAGGTATGATAGGATCACTACTTTACTTAACAGCTAGTAGACCTAATATTTTATTTAATGTATGCATGTGTGCAAGGTATCAGGCTGATCCCAAAGAATCCCACTTAATTTCTGTCAAAAGAACTTTTAGATATTTAGCTAAAACTCATGATCTAGGTTTATAGTATCCAAAATCATGTGAAACTAGCTTAGTTGGATATTCTGATGCTGACTATGCTAGATGCAAGGTATAAAGAAAAAGCACCAATGGAAGTTGTCAATTTCTTGCAGGATGCTTGATTTCATGGTCTTCAAAGAAGCAAAATTCAGTAGCACTATCAACAGCTGAAGCTGAGTACGTAGCTGCTGGGAGCTGTTGCACTAAACTCCTATAGATAAAACAACAGCTTGAAGACTATGGATTGCACATCAAGACCATCCCTTTGCTGTGTGACAACACAAGTGCAATAAATCTCACCAAAAATCCAGTCTAGCACTCCAGAACGAAACACATAGAGGTTAGATATCATTTTATTAGAGATCATGTGGCTAATGGTAATATAAGCATTTCTTTTATAGATACTTTAAATCAATTAGCAGACATCTTTACTAAAGTCTTACCGGAAGAGAGATTTACGTCTCTTAGAAGGGAATTAGGCATGTGCAATTTGTAATAGATATGTTTGTATATAACTGAAATAATAATATTTCAGAATAATATTTTCTCTCTCCCCTAAAATAATAATAAAAAATTTCTTTATTGCTTGTGTCCTAAAATTGCTATGACTTTTTGGGATGAATTCTTTATTGTTTCCATTATCTTCTCATCGTTTGTCGTTATCCGCATTTAATTCTCTGATGTTTCAAAAAGCGCCTTTATGTCCTGCCATTATAGCGCGAAATCCATGCCATATCGATTTCATCTCTCTCTCTCTTCTTCTTCGACTTTCCTGGAGTGATAAACCCTATCAATTTTAGACCTCTCTCTCTGTGTGATTTCAAAGAATCCATCTATTCTCGCCAAGATTTCTTGAGGGCTTCTATTCCATTCCTTCCACGACCCTTTAGAAACCTTCCCTGTTCATTTCCATGGCAGCTTCTGGGAGTTCCGGCACCGTTGGTGGTTACAGCGTCGCCTTCCTCACAACAGAACAGCATGAAAGGTTTGCAGCAGTCAAGACGAAGCTATGTGGCAACATGGCGGTAGATGTTGCAGATTTTGAGAAAAATGGGATGCATAGTATCGTGGAAGTCATCGAGAGGATGAAATGGTCAAGGCTGGTCACAGTTTCAGAAACAAGCTATCCAGACCTAGTCAAGGCATTCTACACATGCCTGAAGGTAGAAAAAGATGGGTCCCTATCCTCCTCAATCAAAGGTACTCCTATTCACATTACCTATGATCTTCTGGAGAGTTTATTTGGAGTGTCTACCGTCGGTCGCAGTGGGGTAGACAGTGTGGATATTCAGGCAAAGGGGTTAGGCATTATCGAAACAGAATACAAATTAAAGGATGGAAAGATAGACATTAATCAGCTGAATGCATTCAACATGGTTTTGCATTTCATTGTGTGCCAGATTCTAGTACCAAGGAGCACAACTTTCTCAACTTGCCTTAAGGCTGACTCAGATATGATGTTTGGGCAATCCAAAATCAGGATATTAACATGGCACATGTAATAATTGAGAGGATGAGATCTGTTGCTGACATGATATGGGATA
This sequence comes from Colocasia esculenta, assembly GCA_014218235.1. Taxonomy (NCBI): domain Eukaryota; kingdom Viridiplantae; phylum Streptophyta; class Magnoliopsida; order Alismatales; family Araceae; genus Colocasia; species Colocasia esculenta. The sequence goes on along the minus strand of CM024761.1, from coordinate 34,495,334 downwards.
AGAAGAAACACTCAATGTATCACTTTTCTATGCTCATCTGCTGACTAGGATATTCAGACATTACAATATTGATTTCAATGGTGAAGTGATGGAGAAGATGGGCCATCCTATCAGGTCCAGAAATCTCAAGAAAAGTGGTTTTTCCTTAGTAGGAAGTGTATGGACCAAGACCTCTGTAGAAGAAGGAGAGGCTATTATTGCAGAAGCTCCTGAAGTTCCAGCAGTCCAAGAAGAGGAAATCAGATCAGAAATTTCAGTTGTCCCAGAAGAGGAAGAAGGAACAAGACTTGAAGATCTAGTGGCAAGTACTAAAAGAATAGAACAGATTGATCCGGAGCACATTGAGCCCGTTGGGCAGCAATCTGAGGTTGAGACCCCCTCGACAGTTATTGCATCTGTAATTGAAGAAGTGTTGGAAACTGTCGCTAATATTCAGGGGGAGCAGGAAGAAATTCATGAAGAAATCCCTCAAATTTTTCCTGCTGAAATTGCTAGTATGGAAGTTGGCCAGGGAGCACTTGTCTCAGAAGATGTGGCACCAAGCCACAATGTCGATGTTTAGATGGAAGATGCTCCAGCTCAGGGGGAGCATGTAGCTGAAAAGGAAGAAGAAATTCAGGGGGAGCCCACAATTACTGCCCCTGCTAATCAATTCCAAGAAGGTCTAGTGGAGAGCACCTCTGATGGTGTTGTAGAAGTTGATAAGGAGCCAGCCATCAGCTCAGGAAGTAAAGGTAAGGGTGTGGCCTCCAAGATTCCCCTTCTAACCAGGAAGGCACACCGGAGATCAAAGATGAAAAGAATTCTTGTGCACTTGAAACCTGTGATTGAAAGGTTAGATGAATAAGGGAAAATCCGATGCTCTGTGCAGTCAGATATCTCTTCTATTTTTATTAGCCAGAGCACTAGAGTCAAAGAGCTGGCCATGGTCAAAGCAGTGCTGCAGGGAATGAGAAATGAGTTCGGAAGCATGAAGGAATTAGTGTCAAATCTTTCAGATTTGGTGAGGGTGCAATTGTCTACTCCTGCCCCTCCTGCTCCCACTCCAATAGCTCCAGAGGTTCCAGGGCCATCAGGGCCAAGTAATGAAGAAACAGTCCGGCCACCAGGGCCTTCTAAAGAAGTTGCCAGGCCATGAGGGCCATCTGTTGTTGAGGAGTCAGGGCCTCCAGGGCCAGTTATGGAAGTGTCTAGGCTAGTAGAGCCAGTTGTGAAAGAGTCTGAGCCATCAGGGCTAGTGGAATCCGAAGCAGAGAAAGTAAGAGTTGAAGCTCTTATAGAAGAGGTTGAGCCCCCAGAGCCACATGTCTCTTCTCCTCTTCAGACTCCAGCCCCTCCTTCTCCACCTTCCTCATCCACTACACCTCCAGCTCCCGCCACCTTCAAACAGCCCCTTCTAAATCGTATCTCCTCACCTACACCATTTCCTACCACCTCATCTTCCTCCCCTGCATCTTCCACCTCTATTCCTGCTCCTCCTATTTTTGAGAATCCTCCAGCCTCCTATTCAGGAACTGGTTCCTCCTCTGGTCCATCCTCAGCTGGACCCTCATCCTCTGGTCTGTAGCACCCCGGAAATTTTAATTACATAAAAATTTAAATAAATAATTTCCATAATATAAGAGTATTTAAACATACGTATCATTATCGTATGTGCCAAAACACATCGGACAATTTCGTAAAAATTATAAATCAACCCCAAATATTTTTACTAAAAGTTTCACAAAGAAATTTGTGCCAAGAAAAATCAGATTAGCCAAGTTTAAGTGTTTCACGACTTATTATCGTAATTCATAAATAAGTCGGAAAATCATTATCACACGTACTTGGAAGTCAGAAAATTAATAAAAATCATATATGGACTTCAAATAATATCTCTAATGACCCATCAAGAAATTTGGTTCAATAAAAATCATTTGGGCTAGCTTTAAGAGTTATTGTGACTGATTATCCAAATTAGGAAACAAGTCGGAAAACTGTTAACACGAAAATACGACGCAACCAAAAATTAATTAAAAGTGTTGGAAAGACTTCTAACATTATATAATAATGACCCAATATCATAATTGGGCTAATGGAGATCATTTGGCCTAAAAATCAAATGAAGCAAGAAAATGCATAGAAATTCGTACTTTAATTAAGCTGAAATTAGAAAGAGGTAATTAGAATGAAATTGGGAAGAGAACTTGCAATCTTGGCAACCCAAATTCGTGCTTAACTATGGTGGGAGGTTTCCTAAATCCTCACACACTCAAATGGAGGAAACAAATCCTCAAAAATAGGAAACTAACATGTCAAAACCGCAACTTAGCTTTCCTAGTCATAATAGGACTCCTAAACATCATGGTTGCTTAAATACTCTTCACCAAACCTTGGGACTAGTTTACATCTTATTGGGGTCATGTGGAGGAGTTCTTGGCAGCTGGGGGAGCAGGAGATCGCCCACACCAAGCCGTTCTTCTTCCCCTTCTCGTCTACTGCGACCTGCACAAACCGTCCACTTGAAGTCAACCAAAGGTGAGTCAAACCATAACCAAACCTTGCAAGGCCTATACCCCTGGAAAGAGGGTCAAGTCTACGTTCTAACCCAAGTCGAATGCTCAAATTCCATGCAGTATACATGGAGTATTAAATGTTTTCCTCCAAGTGGTCTGAACACGGGTTTTCTGGAAAAATGGGACTTCTTCAACCCAAAAGGTAGGTTTTCTCAGGCCAAACCTTAACATATCATATACCAATGTGTAGAGCATCAAGTTACCTTTCGTTTCCCACTAGTTTCATCGAATTTCAACGAGTCGATTTTGAATTATAAGCGTTTTGCCAAAGTCGCGCACTGTTAGGGCTTTTCCCGTTCTTTATATATTGCACGTGATTCAAGAACGAATTAGAGCAAACCCACAACATGAAAGTTTTTCTACTAGTTGTCCTCGTCATGTCTTGTGTTGAATATTTTGTCAAAATGTCAATAGTTAGAGAGTCATAAGCGTGGTAAGAGGGTCACTGCATGAAACTACGTTTTCAGGTTGTACTTGACTTTTACGTTTGTGTTTGACTTGAGTATTGCCTATCGAAACCATCCTTGTTTTCTAATTCCGATTTATTGGAAGCACCCTTGCATGTCTAGGTTGGTTTAAAACTATTTTCGTGATTTTTCATGCACTGTACAATTTGTTCTCTATTTTGAAGCACCCTGTATCAATATAAGGCAGTCCTGGACTGCAATCCAAAAACATGTCTTTTCTCTGTCGGATTCAGGCGTAGACCCTGTGAACGCGACGGCCCGATAGGCCGCGTTCTGAGGTCTTGTCGCGACAGCAAACCCGTCGCGTTCTGAACGCGACGAGCGCCCCGTCGCTATCTCTCTGCCTGTTCTGACCCCCTTGTCGCGTTCTGCACATACCCTTGTCGCCTTCTTCATATGAACCCGTTGTGAACTGCCTGCCTGATCAGACAAGCCTGTTGCGATCCTTACAAGGCACTGTCGCGTTCTGATCTGACCCCGTCGCGATCCTTACAAGGGTCCGTCGCGACCTCAGGATTTTTCATGAAACCCCACCTATTTCTTTTACAAAACTTACTGCTATACCTGAGGTTTGTTTAAATATGATATTTAGCGTGTAATTCACATGTCTTAGGTCTGATCATTTCATGATGGTTTATTTAATGGCCTAGAAGTGATTAACCCATTTAAAAAGCTTTAATTACATGAATATTATTCCAATTGTTTTCTTAATGATATGATCATTCATGAAACTTGTGATTTACTCTTGTTACTGTTCTAACTTGATTAAATGATAATTATTATCTTAAAATCTTGCATACCCAGGTGTAGTTAAATGCATTGTCCATTGCATGCCATCATGTTAATTGTTTTCCGCGAGTTTGAAACCGGTGGATTGTGAATTTGAGATGCATACATCACTACACACTTGCACATCTAGGCAGCCCTTTCTTGGGGATTTGGAAGCTCTCTACGGTCATTCCAAATCGGTAGACTAGCGACCTTTTCTCTAAGACCTCCGTAAATCTCCTCTAACCATGGATTCCCACATGGCCGACGAGTTGGTTGTACCATTGAAGTTCCCTGGAGATAGCGTGCACTTCCTTTCTCTTCTTGTTCTCGTGAGTGTGATTTACAATCTAGACTAAAGCCGTAAATGTAAAGATTGAACTAAAGTATAAATCGTACCGTTATGCTGCCAAATTTATCTCTTGACCATTGTTATCATGAAATCATGTTCAATTTACTTATTGTTGGTTCTCATCCTCATCCTGAACATGACATTACACATGCTTACATCTTGAAACTCTCATTGGCCATTATTAATGACTGTGGGTATCTACATTTAAAATTTTACATGAGATGCTGACCGGGCACGGCGAATGTCCAAGGGCTCTAGTCTAGCCCCAATAACGGAGAGTCATAAATATACTGTTAACCATGGGGTATAATGATTACTGGCGTTGTATCTGCACTGGGAGTCTTGCTTGCTTGTTGAATGATAGATACAATAACCACATACACGTGTCCTAGTGTACATTCTTGATGGATCTTTTCTTGGTGTACATTAGTGTCTACGTACCTGATTAGTGTTACATGATCGTGCTCGTGTGTGCTTGCTTGCTTGCGTGATATGGCCATCCTGCATTTATTGCAATTAGTGATATCTTGCGTTCTTGAAAGGTACTAACATCAAGTGAAACCTTGCGTGCTTTCTATTGCTAGTTCTATCTTGTCATCTTGTTCACAAATCTTGTTCTATCATAATCACTCTCTCTAGCTTGTTTCATATATCATGTTTTAACGAGTTTTATTCATACATGCATATCATGACATTCATCGTGCTTACCTAGTTCTGAATCGTTAATCACTTATATCATTGCCCGCACATTGAGATATAAATCCTAATGAGCTAGTTTGCTCATCCCCTACTTTTACCAATCTAGGTGACTACGAAGTTCAAGAGGAAGAGCTAATCGAGGATGTGAATGCGTCCGAGTGATGAGCATTCCAAATATGAGTCTAGTTATAGTAGTTTGCTTTGAGTGATAGATTCATGTAGTAGGAAGTGAGGAATAAAATGTACTTTTCTTTTTTATTGAGTCTTAGTCTTGTAATAGTTTCCATTTGGAATACATTGAGTTGAGATTTGAATACAAGATTAGTTGAGTTTAATATTTAGGCCCTATGATGATGTATATTGTTATACATTTAGCGCGTGCTAGCTAGAGGCTTATTTGCCGACTGTTCACATCTCGGGATATCGACTCGAATTATTTCCGAATAATTTATATCCGTTGCATAACGCTCGGGACATGACATGGTCCATCATCTTCAGCACCATCTACACTACCTCCTCCTTCTACCTTTTCTTCTCTTCAGCCACCCACTCCTCCATCTTTCATTACTATCATTCCGGAGGGTGCTTGTATTCAAGGACACACCATTGAGGACATCAAAGATGAGTTTGAAGAAGTAATTCTTTGCTCAGTCCTATCTGTGTCTTCCCATGTTTACAAGACTGATCCCTCCAGTCCTGCTCCTAAAAAGAGAAAAGTTTCCAAGAAACTTGCTCTCTCTTCTGAACCTCTTTTTCCTCCTCTTTGGTTCTCTCTCTTCTGTTGAAAAAGAGAGAAGAACTCTCTATTGTGAATATCTAGAAAAAGTTGTACTTGCCGTTATGGCCTTCCTCAGATGACCTTACTAAACACCCTCAATATTGTTCTTCCTCTATCCCACATATCAAATTCGATCAGAACAAAATATTTTCCACTACTGAGTATAAGACTGAAGATCAATGGTGTAACGACCCTCTCATACCGACTATCAGAAAAATGTAAATTTAGCGACGGACATAATTCGTCGCTAATCTATCGCTGAGCCGTCGCTAAATATACTTGCGAAGGATTGGTGACAAATTAACGACAGAATACGTTCGTCCCAAAAAACTGCTCGCTAAGCCACAGCGGGTGTTGGACGTCGCTAGTCTGTCGCTATTTAGCGATGAGTAGCGACAAACTTTTATCCATCGCTAGTTAGCGGCGTATTATTTTTATCGCAAATTTGTCGCTAATTAGCGACGGTTTTGCAATGAAAAATAATTGTTCGAGTCGTTGATTAGCGATGGATTTTTCCGACGCTGATTTTCCGCCTTGTACTCATTTTTAGCGACAGATTTATTATCGTCGCTAATTGGACGAACAAATTCCTCGCTAATCCGTCGCTATTTAGCGACGAATTTGCAGCAAAAATTTACATCCTCAATTAGCGATAGAAATGTCTGTCGCTAATCTGTCGCATTTTAAAATATATATATAATTTCAAAATATTTAATAAATTCATATTTAATAAACTCATATAATTGACATACTCTGTAGGCAATAGACACACACATACACTAGAAACTACAATGTTACATTAAATGTTCAAAATGCAAGGCAAAGAAAAACAAATTCACACTGCTAGTTTACCTGCATAACAGGAAAGCAGGCATCATATTATATTTTACCTCCATTACATCCTCAGGCAACAAGAAAATGGAACACCCGAGTTTTCTTGCAACACTGATTATGTATGTAGCATTCAACTTCTTCTCCTCCTCTGCATTGCATCATTTGAAAAGCAAGATGGTTAATAGAGTAGGATATCATATGAGCAAAGAGATGTGAAAGAAGAGTATAGTCAACATTCTTTACCAATGTTCTCTCTTTTTCTTTTCAGCTATTTCATACTGTTTTAAAAAAAGTGCTTAAAATAAATGTAATGGATTTTATTGAACTTGTTAAAGAAGTCCACAAACCAAATAATAACAGATTTTAACAAACTTCTTACCACTTTCACCCTTTGTAAAGAGGTTCCAATTGACACCCTTGGTTCCACGGAAACTGAGTAGTTCAAGGAATAATAACCCATTGGATAGGTTCTTATCCTGAAGAATAAAAATATAAAAAATTTGGCAAATAAGGATGTGGGCAATTTTGTGGAACTTCCAGTGAAAATTCCATCATCAGTTACCTTAAAAACTTTCCATTTGAGACGTTCTTCCAGTGCCCCTAACCTTGCTATTTGCCCAATTTAAGATGTCAGCATCTGTTACCTCTTTTTCTCGGGAATGGACTCTCAAAATCTTTAACAATTGAAGTATATTAAATCTCATCAACTGCCAAAGGAAAGCTGAAAAAAGGGCCAATGTAAGATTGAATTACAGAGAATCATAGAAACTCCCCATTTAATTCAGGAAATTAAAGGTGCTTACTGGCAGAAACACTATTGTCAGGAAATAATTGCTTATTTCATAAGAGTATCAAATTATATACAGGTGCAAAAGAGATAAAATATGCAATAAAAATCGAAATAACTATGCAACTAAATTGGGAGAAGATTAGGGACCATGAGTGGGATGAGAACAAGAAATGAAATAAAGCAAACGTGCTATTAAGTCCAATATGAAATAGATAACATGATGCATAGTTGCATACATACCAGGATCAGCTTCTTGTTCCCCTGCACAATATCATTTCCAGCAACATAACAAGGGAAATTTCAATCTTTCCCGACCCTATAACTGATTGCAATTTTCAACTTTCTGAAAGGTATTAATCGGCGGCTTTGATGCATGCTTCCAATTAACTGAACCAGGTGAAATTTTATCCAAAACCTCAAGAAGAAGCCATCTGTAGAAGCAATACATTATCAGAAAAGTCTACGGAGATCCCTAGTCAATCATGCTCAACAAACATACCCTTTCTGACGTCTTCAAATAAGTTGTTAACATTTCCAAGACTGTGGATCCACAACCGGAATGCTCTCTCATCTCTAGAGACCTGAATATCATCCGGCATATCTGGAAAAATGATACTTTTTGCTGTGTCAACTGATAGTCCATTCCTGCAAAATTAGACACGTTCTGGTTCTGGCCAGTCAAATACAAAAAATATGCTAAAACATCTACTCCTGTCAAACGATCGTTGCAATTATTAAAGAAATAGAAGCTTAATTGGCAAAAGGTACTAGTTTTAAAAATTTAACAACAATTGATCAGCATGAAATAGCATATTCTCTTTCAGGTTGACCAAGTTATACCACATTCAATTCTCTCTTGAATTGTATCACAACACGGGCCAAACATTAACCATCGTGTGAATATTTATCTACCAGGCATTAATGGGCACTACCTATGCAAAAGGCTATCTACCCTTTCAATTACCGAGAAACAAGGATAATATATCTTTAATAAACATGCCATACTGCAATATTTGCAAAAATGCCCATACTGTTTATCATCTTTAGCTGTAGGACACCCATTTTGACCCATAAGTGAGTCAAATTCCTTGTCATATCATGATCCCACGTTGGCTCATCATCGCCAAGCTGGCTTCTCCGATCATGATATCCTTTTCATTAGTTCATGCCCTAGTGGGTTCTTCCTAGTCAAAAAGCCCAATCATATTCATCATTTCGTAGCTCCCTGGGTAGGAGTCCATCACATCAAACCGTACATCAAACTGATGCCGTGCAAGGAGGTTGGACACTTTGTATGGCCATATGCTGAAGAGTCCCTGAAGGCGACAGCTCCCCTGTCATTTTCTCATTCTTAAGGCGCACCCCCCTATCGCTATCCGGCCTTGTAACGATTCATGTCAAAATCGATTTTCCTTCAGAAGGCGACACCACGATACATCGCGTTCATAAATGGCCTTTTATTCCTTGAAAAATCACCAGAAAATACTTAAAAAAACCATTCCTTGAAAGGAAGGGAACGTATCGAGGCGTCGCTTATCTGGTCGCGACCATGAGGCCGTCGCGTTCTAGACTCCATGCAGCTTACCCTTTCCGAAGATGATTTGGACACTTGCTATTCAGGATATTCCGTCTTTTGATTGGCTAGACGCTTCCAAATCCTACCAAAATTGGAGAAGATCTCTTTAATGCATCTTTCCGAGATTCAATCACCTTGCGCGGCATGCTTGCTTAAACCCGGACTATTGCCCATTATTCCTGATCAGCCCTTCCAAGAATAATCACTATAAGTCTCTCCATACAGCGTCGTTTTAGGAGGGACCACGCGTTGCTTCTTCTTTCCAAGAGAGCTCAAACTTCTCAGAAGGGTGCTCTGCCTCCAGACGACCAGGAAGTGCCTTCCAGGGCGATTTCTCCTCGACTATGCTTCTCTCTCCCCTTTTCTTCCATATTTCTTCATTCATACATGCATAGAGTAGTTTTCTTCGTAGATCTTCATTAAAACACTCCATGCACACCGTTTTTAAACACCCAAAGGGTAAGGTTAAAAACCAACCCACGTGAGTTCCCTCCGAGTTGTTTCATGTTTCTAATATTTTTGGAGTAGATTCATCACAAACGAGTTCTCTAATGGGTTGTTTACGTTTTGATGTTCTTGGCAGGTGTTGAAGACATTACGAGCATGAGGCTCTTGCCCCTTGGCCGGCTAAGGAGCAGGAAGAGAGAAACCCACAGTCTTCATCCTTGAAGAAACAAGGTGACCATCCTGCTGTCGCGATCCAGAAGACGACAATGAGGCCCGTGTGTTCCGTTCAACAGAAAGCGGCCCCAACCTTGTCGCGTTCACAGGGATCAGGTACACTTCTTTCTTCTCTTCCTTTCTGAAGTAGTTATCCTTATTCATCCGTCTATTTCTCTTGGCAACTACTTTGGTGGCGATCATGGTCAGTTTTCCTATCTTTTTTTGGGGAGCAAATCCCGTGATTACACCTTTTGGCGATCACGGTGGGACAACTAATGCCCATCATGCTTGTTTCTGTTTTCCCTGCCTTTCCAAGTCGTCCATGTGTGTGGGTTGTTTCATGAATTTTGCATTTTTTTTCGTTCACTTTTACCGCTGTTTTGAGTTCTGCTGTCTGGGTGAGAAGGCGATGTTGTAAGAGTCGCGATAAAGGTGGCGACAAGGTGAGTGTCGCGATCAGGTCAGTACATGAACGTTGTTCTTTTATGCTATTTTGGTGTTTTGGTGTGCAGGTCCGGAAGGCGACGTTGAAGGTGTCGCGATAAGGAAGGCGACCGTGTGAAAGAGTCGCGATAGGTATGTGCTTTCTGCCCATTAGTTGTTCATATATTTTGAAGTCCGGTGTGCTCGATAAAAGGCGACGCTGCCAGAGTCGCCATCTTGAAGGCGACAGGTTGATCGTCGCGATAAAGTCAGTGCTTCTGATTCAACCCCTTTCTGTGTTTTGGGCTTACTTCAAGTACTCCATCCATATTTCGAGCCATCTGATGCCTGTTCCATGCTTCTGAGAGTCCGTCAGTCCTCCATGCTATAGGGTTGTTTTGGTTTTTGTGCATAACCAGGCCCATCTTGCTCTCTGTCTACTGTGAAGAGGAACGCGACTGGCTTCCTATCGCGATCTTGGTCGCGACAGGTTACCTATCGCCTTCTGCTTCTGAGAGCAGGTCGGTCCGGTTTTTGTTTTGTTAGTCTTATGTTAGAATTTGCATGCACTCCGGTGCACATAGGATTTGCATACATATTTCCATATTTGTAGTTAGGTTGTCCTCCTCGGGGACGCCCGCTCTCTCGGCCACATATCCTTGGTCCAACTAGAGCACTCGCTTGAGGGCCTCCGTATAGTCCCCGCTGACCGTGGATTCCCACACGGCCGCCGGGCTGGTTGTACCTGTGGCCGCCTAGATCTAGGATTCATTCATTTGGTAAGTTTGAGAAACCCTAGTCACACCCGAAGTTGAAGCTTCTCCCTTTAGGAAACCTTCCTTTTTGAGAGAACTTGCTAAAAAAAATCAAACTCATTAAAAGGCAACTTGAACTAAATAAAAGAAACCATCATCATTGCCAACTGCTTGCTTGGGTGGGGAGACATTTCTTTTTCTTTTGTTTGCATAGGATTGTCTGTTAAGAAACTAGGTGTCGTATAGGTTGGTTGTTATTAAGTCTGGACAGGTTTTCCCATCTTGGTTCGCCCACTTCCCAAAAATGGAGTCATATCTGAACCCAATCTATGATGAGAATCAGGACGCCGCGTTCTATACTTCCCAAGACTACGAGGAATCTCTTCCTCATGATCTTTCGGGGAGTCGACCCGCCCTGGGTTGCCACAGTCCATGCCAGTGAGAGTCACCATCACGGCGATGGTGGCTCGGCACTGAATGCCCATCTTCCTAAAGCAGACGATCAAGCTGCTCAGCTCCTGTGCCTAATTCCTCAGCTTGATCAATCTCAAATCCAGAACCTCATGATGGTCCTCAAAGGAAAGACCGTCTCATCACCCTACCCGAGTTGGCGCCTGAAGAATAAGGCGATCATCCTACTGTCGCGATCCAGAAGACGACACGAGGCCGTCGCATTTCGTTCAACAGAAAGAGGCACCAACCTTGTCGCGTTCACAGGGATCAGGTAAGTCTTCTTTCTCTTCTTCCTCCTTTTCCAAGTAGTTAGCCTTAAGTTTGATCAAAGTTTGACAGTCGAATTCGCTCTCAATCTAAACTGATCAAGATTAATCATTGAACATATTGTCAATTAAAATCCAACCGTTGGATTCATCATAATAAAAAATGTGCCTGTCAGATTCGCTCTCAATCTAAAATCTAATCGATGAGCTATAATATTAAATGAGTATAATATAATATATCATCATATGAAATATAAAGTTAAATATTACTATTTTAAATATATAATAAATAAAATATAATATTTTTAAGCATAATGTTTTATCATATAATTATATTCACTAAACAAATATAATACATTTACAAATATGCAAATGCAATGTGTATAATATAATATTATATATTACTAGACAAAAAATGTAACTTATAATTTATATTATATATATATATTTGTCTTTGTCTTATTTTTTTATATAACAATTATATATAATATTTATTGAATAATTCAAATAATTATATATCGATAATATACCTAACTACCATAATATAAATAAAATGGGTAATAATTAGCACCAATGGTTAATAAAATTAAGTAAAATAACATATAATGTACACATAAATTCAATAAACTAAAAGTGTAACTAATGAATTTGTATTTGTCTTATTTAATTTTTTAAAATAAAATAATATATATATATATAATAATAAAATATAGATAACTATATCTATAATATAACTAAATTATTAATACACAGTATAACAATAGTTAGCAACATCGGTTAGTTAAGTATCAGGTGGGAAGGAAGATTTGTGTCTCTAAACAGCGACGGAACATTCTTTCACCAATTAGGAACGAACAAATTTCATCACCGGTCTGTCGCTGATTAGGGACGGCAGTAGGGCGTCGCTAGTCCGCCGCCCATCAGCGACGGATTAGCGATAGAAACTGTTCGTTGCAACATATCACAGCTAACTAGCGACACCTTAGGGACGGAAAATCTTCGTCGCAAATCCGACGCTGAACAGCTACCGAAATTGCGAGCAACTTCCTTTGTCACAGATGCGTCGCTGATTAGCGACAGAAATATTTTCATCCAAACGTACCGTTATCCGCGGGAATGGGTGGGTGTAGTAATTCTGTCGCTGCTCAGCGATGGATTAGCGATGGAAATATTTCGTCGCAAAATTCTGTCGCTAATAATGGTTTTTCTTGTAGTGTCGATACGATTATACTAATCTCTATTGGTATAAAGAGCGTCGTCACAATGAGATAATAGTCCAACACTAGTCGATAGGTTGATATGTACGTGGATAGTAATTGAGTACAACAGAAATAAAATGATTAACTTAACTTTAATCCATCACCATCACACATTCCACAGTCTATATAATGAAATAAAATGACAATGTCCACATTATTACATGATAAAAGAACTACATTGTCTATCACCTTGTCCATACAATTAAACTTTATTCATGCTATGAAAAGAAAAAGTACAACTTCTAAGAAAACCCCACAACTACTCTTCCAAGATGTCGTCCTCTGCTATGCCTCCCTCTGGCACGGGATACCTGTCAACCTGTACGCCGAAGCAAGTATGAGTCTAAAGACTCAGCAAGCAAACAAAGACTTAACCTTAAACATATCATATTCACGTTAAGCTACCATACACTAAGGAAAATACATACTATCATTTAAACTACAAGAATACACATGGTACATACTCTTAACTATCAACACATATTTAAATCACCTAGACATGCTTTAGACTATCACATGTTTATTCCAAGTCATGGATATTAACATACACTTGTACATGTTCTCTACACCTAACATGTAGCATGATTCATTCATCCAAACATTTTCCATTTCATGCTACATTTCTACAAACTAGAACATGAAGTTAAGCATAAAGAAATGAGCAACCTAGCATGATGACTATTCACTTTTCACATGCACTTTTCATATTTAATTACACATTTTACTTGCTGTTTTAATGTAAATAAATATCATTTCACATGATCTCACATTTTATACCATGAATGAAAGGTCTAGAACATGTTCGATAAATAACAAACATGTAAAAATTTTTAGACATGGATTTATGTACTAGTGGGTATCACATCTAGCATGGAACCTAAACATTATTTCATACATTTATTACATTCATAACCACACTTTACTTGTTGTGTTGACATGAATTAAACTCAATTACATGGATTTACATTGTTCACATGTTATCTTATCCATTTAATAATCCTACATGTTCACCTTCATATTGCATAAATGACATAGTTTACATATTATTCACATACACTATTACATGAAGATTAATAAACTACATGACATAATGCTAAACATGATATTGTAATTGAGGTATTATACATGAAAACATGAACATATTGCATTAATACATTGGTTTTCACATGCAAGCACACCTTCATTAACATTAACTCTCCCTTACATATCTTTTAACATATTCGCATATCATTTACTCTTTTATTTTTACTTATCACATATCATATCATTGCACTCGTCACGAGCCACATTCGCATATCATCTTACACTTTATTCATATTTCATCGTTAAGATGCCATGACACATAGTCCTAACCACCTACTAGAGGAACACACATCCATATCTCATAGCACATAGCTCATAGCATATAACTAATCCCATAGCACATCTCATAACACAACTCATAATCACATACCCACCACTAGGCAATGTAGTGGCGAATCTTGATAACTGCGTAGACCGGGGAGAAGCTCTCTCCACCCTAGCCAGTGGTACTTGTCCACCTCAGGTTTTATCCTAATGCCTTTAGGATATACTTTTCACAACATTGAGCCTACCATAGGGACTTTTCTATGGTACAACTCTCAAACCTCTAGGGTAGCAGTGTCAATTCTTGGCCCAATTATTACACATTCATCTTATCACATTTCCTCTCATTATTCATATACTTCACATAAACTATTTAATCACTTTACATGTATTATTTATCAATGCACACATCTCAGTTAACCCAACATGATATACTATTTTCAGAAGTAAAACAACTCATATTACAATCCTAAACATGTTGTTAATTACTAAATTACACAAGATTAGATTTTACATATCTAATATGAATAATTCCCATGATTTAACAATAATTGACCTTTCTGTTATCAAATTAGTCCAAATTTTATCACAGGTTATTAACTGTAAGCATATCACATCTTCAATTTTCCAGATTTTCAAATAGTAAATATAATTTCTACAATTTAACAAGATTTCAGACATAGTCATTGAAATATCATAAACATGGTACACATTAACATGGTTGGGTGTTAACAGTTCAGAAATCTAATATCAGACCTCATGCTGTCATGTAAAAATTACAAAACCTAACTTACAGCAAATCCATTTATACAAGATTTAAACATGCTTATATGATGCTCATAATTCAATACTGAATTTTAATAATTAACACAGTTCATAGAAAATTTGGGCCAAATCATGATATGACCTAGGGATGTATACAAACCATACATAAAATCTAAAGCATGTACCTATATCCGGAAATCATTTAAACAGCTTAAGAAGATCTAAGAGTGAAATTTCAGGACACTGAAGAAGTTAACGGCAAGGAATGTGGCCGCCTACTTTCAACTGCAACATCCCTGGCCACCAACAAGGAACTGGACTACAGCAGATGCTGCCGCCAACCCCTCCCAGCAGCACACACAGACAGCATCAATACAAAGGGGAATTATGGGGTTCCAGGACTCGAGGAAAAATCTAGAAAAATACTTGGACTTAGGGGACATGTATAAGATTGAGATCTAGGTTTACTTGCCTCTAAATAAATCTATGAAGATCAAGATTTTCCGATGAAGCCCTCCTCGGCCCATGCAAGAAGGTGCTCAAACTCTCCTTAGATCTGGTTCTTTTGTCGATGAAGATGATTCCTCGGAGTTGGGACTTCTTCTCCTATGTATAGGCTATCCCCCCAGTTGATGTAGATCCTCGGGGAACAACTCCAGTCACCAGATCCGGCCCTCCAAAGTTCAGCTTTTGTCCATTACGAGTGTTAGGGTTCCACTAATGCTAGAAAGACTTCCCTTCACCCTAAGATGAGTATTTATAGGCTTGGGGTTTGGGGGTACACAATAGGGTAGGCTTCCTACGCATTAGGATGGGTTTGCTAATCTGGAACCGGCCAAAACGCGAGCGTTAACAAATCTGGAAACCGTTACACAGGAGGATATTGACGTCAACATCGGTTGGAGTTAATTGACAGTTGGCATCCAGGTCTGGCCGCAACAGTGCCTCGGCATCCAGGGGGTGGCCGCCCACAGTGCTTGGCGTCCATGGATCTGGACGCCAAGTACTGGCCTGGCAGTTGGCGGCACAGTGTTGGCCGCCAACTGTGCACTTCGGCCAAAAACACTATCATACATTAAAATAAATGCATAAATAACCCCAATAATTTAATATGTGTAAAAATAATTACACATACCTTCACCACATAAAGTACATGCATTACATAATATTTATTTAAATATAACTTACACTAATCTTAATTAAGGATAATATGCATAAATAACATACATATATGCATATATACTTACACATACATGATTACATACATCATGCATGAACATGTAAATGAAATGTTTTAATCGCTCTAGCTCAGTTTCCCTGATGCTTGCAGTCTCCCATACCAGGCTAGGGGCGCCTTGTTGGTGACAAGGGGTTTACCTAGTTTTCGTCAATAGCTTCTTCGTAATCTTTCTCTAGCTCTCCGCTTGAAGTGTTGGTTTGGAGTTCGGGTGTATTCTCCTACCTCTTTCTGGCGGTTGTTCTTCAGGTGTCGGGTGTTCTTTTTCATCCTTTCATATTGAAATAAAATTCCCCTCTGGTGATCGCCGAGTGGAGGAGTCCATCTTCTCCCGCTGGGAGAAGGTGGGCACTCTCTTGCTGCTGACCCAGGGGAGGCTTTAATAATAAAAATAAAAAAAAGATACTATATGCACATTATCATTCAAGTACCTTACACACCATAAATAATTAACATGCTTAAAGTAGATAGATATCATTTAAACATGATTAACATATGTATGCATACCTATACACATCATGGTTACTTACAACATGCATAGAATGATTAAATACAATAGGCATACCAATAATTAAAGAATAACGCTCATTTTAAATAGATTGCATGCACGGAAATAAACTTACAATTGTTTACAGATGTTATGATAATAACTTCTTACTATTTGCACAACACATACAATATGCATGAGATTTATAAATATAACTAATACATTGATAGATAGATAATGCATGCGCATTATATTTATATTATATACGTGTACGAAACTAATTCTCATGTACTTACATGGTCTATAGCATTACTTACTATCACATGCATAAGATAACATACATATATACATAGAACTTCATATATTACACACAATATCCATGGAATAGTAGTATAATATGCACTCAAGATTTAGATAGTGCATGCATAATATCATTAAGATGCAATATGCAATAAGTTAATAAGAATATTCTATACGACTAATTAATTCTGGCATGCACACACTTGATTGACATATGTATAAATATACACACACGTATACAACATAGTTATGTACATTATGCACGAAATAGATAAATACAAACATGCACTTGGTAATTAGATTAAACATGCACAATATACTAAGGTTAGCATTATATCCTAGGATTTAGTATACACAATATACACAAAATTAGCTAATTGCCTATTTCACATAAAAAATATCATATTATATACATGCATGTGTTTATGAGAAGTATAAAAATGGTAATATGCACAATTGAATACTCATGCTATACACACAACAAGTAAATACACATGCACAATATAAAAGAATGAAATTTTAGGGTATCACACTCTTCCCCCCTTGAAAAGATCTTCATCCTCGAAGATCGAATCGAGTACCTGTGGTGACGTCGCCGAGGTCATCTTCGGCCAATCCTTGCTCCTTTATTACTATTGATGAAGCACCTCGTGGAACGAACTTCATCTTCAGGTTCGGACACTCCCTTAGTCGATGATCCTTGCTGCCACATCTAAGACATCTTCCTTCCTTTCGCTAACATGCGTTCCCACCATGACGCTTCCCGCAATGGAGGTCGGTGCACTGTAGGACCTGCTCCCCTCCACCCCTCTAGTAGGCAACGGTGCTGCTGTGCTCCTCGCCCCAGTCTCTGTCCTCAATGAAGAAGCGTCGGAGGGAGTGTCCCTCTCTCTCTAGAGAGGGTACCTCTAAGGCCAGTTGGTGCGAACCTAGAGTGCATAACATAAGCTCCAGGAACAGGGGCTCGCAGGTCCCTAGGTAGAGCAACAACACGTGGCGGTCGAAAAGTGGACGACCTGCCGCCTCGGCCAGATGAGAAGCATCTGCCTCCCCCCTATAAGGGGTCCATACCACCTGCAAAAAGGAAGAACACTGGTCAGTCAATCAAATCAAATAGCAAATGAAAGCAGAAGAGTGTAAGTTGAGGATTATACCTGATCATGGGGAAGAGGTCCAGTCGTACCCGCACGTCCTCCATGCGCCGATCCGTCACCCTCGGATCAGGTGCCACCTCCCACCGGGCCATGAGGGGTACCATGGCCCGGCTCCCCTCCATCTGTACTTCGCGTCTCATGGGGAGTGTAACCCTAGATTTGCAAGACAAGGGAACACGTCAGTCAGACACAATTTATATCGATGATGAATGTAACGACCCTCCTTATACCGATACGATTATACCAATCTACGTCGGTATAACGAACGCCGTCACAGTGAGACATTGACCCAACACTAAACATTAGATTGAAATGTATACAAATATTACAAGATTACAACGGAATAAATAAAAAAGTTCATGCTCATTCCATCATCATCATCATTATATTCACAGTCTAGATAGCAATAAAAATAATACAAGTGTCCACATTATTACAATTCCAAATACAAATACATTGTCCATCCTCAATTACACAGTTCCAGATTACATACTATGAAAGTAAAGAGACAAAGTAGTAAAGTCCACTAACGAAGCTACTCCTCGCGCTCGGAGTCCCTCCTAACTGTCTCCTCCTCGAAAGTGGAGACACCTGTCACACCTATACATCGAAGCAATGATGAGTCTAAATAGACCCAGCAAGCAATCCATGAACACAACCATACACATATCACCTACACATGCTAGAGTTCTAAGCATTTAAGGATAAACATGGTACATGCTTTATATTACTTAACAACTAAGTATACAACCTATAACATGCTTTCTACATTCTTTATTCAACATGCTTCAAGATTTAAATCTCATTTACATCATTTTGCTACTATACAAAATTTAAGCATGGAATTATACATAAAGTAAATAGCATACCTAGCATGAATTCTAATCATTTTCTCATGTATTTAATACACTTGCACACACATTTTGCTTGCTGTTTTGCCATGAATTAAGCACATTCGCATGGGTTTACACTATTTCACATGATAGCACATTCACTTATCAATTTCACATGCACATATTTCACTTTGCACAATTCATATGATCATATTCACATATTCACATTTTACACTTAGTTTTCGTGACACATAGCCCAAACCAACACTAGAAGGACACACATATACACATTCATATACCTATCACCTAGGCAACACAGTGATAGATCTTGGTTAACTGCGCAGACCGGGAGAAGCACTCTCCACCCAAAGCAGTGGTACTTGTCCACCTCCAGGATTTCATCATAATTGCCCATAGGATATCACACACATTGAACCTTCCTGTAGGGACTTTACTACGGTACAGTTCCACAGCCCTCTATGGTAGCAGTGTCACTAACGGCACAGTTTACACATTTTCACGTTATCACATTGTCATATTATTCACATGCATTTAGACACACACACACATGCACTTTTAACACATATACATGGATCAGTTTGCAGAGCATGCTATCACTGTTCATAATGGCATTAAACTCATACACAAGCCTATTCATGCTGATAACCACTGAATCATACATAATCTAATTTAACATGCTCAATATGTTCATTCTCTTGTAATAATTCATTATCAATACTTACTGTTATCCAAACAGTGCGAGGTTTCTACCACAGGTTCTAAACAGACAATATGTTACATGCTCAATTTTTCATAATTTTTTGAATCTGTAAACTAATTATAAAAATTAAAACAGATTACAAGCATATTTATCACTAAATTCACTTAAATAGGTTTAACAGTACTTTGGTCATACCCAACAGTACCAACACCTATATATAGTCATTATGCTATCATGGAAAAATTATGAAACCCAAAATCACAACAGATCTATTTATACAAGATTAAACATGGTCATATTATGCTCACAATTCAATTACAGAAATTTTAATAATTAACACTAATCACAGAAATTCGGCACATCCTCATGATATGACCTACTGCTTGTACCTGACTCAACATAAATCCTACAGTATGCACGGACAATCACAGATCCAGAACTCACAATTTACAGGTCATAATCACACCTCCGAAGTCTGGAAGAAGTTGGCGGCACAAATGCTGCCGCCAACCTGGGTTAACGGCACAGGATGTTGTCGCTGACAAGGGATCTTAATGTCAGCAAGCTGGCCGTTAAGTTCCTATCTGCAGAAGTGCAGACTACATGCACAAACCATGGTGAATGGGGATTCCAGGATACGAGGAAAATTCTGTAAAATTACTTGGGACCTAGAAGACATGTGTAGGGATAATGGACAAAGGTTACTTGCCTCAAAGAAATTGTTAGTTTGGATTATTTGCTGGAGAAGCTCTCCTTGGCCAAGCCAAGAAGAGGCACCAAAACCTCCCAGATCTGGTCTTTAGGTCGATGTAGCTTGTACACCTGAGTCGGGGAAGTCTTCCTCAATGATCAGAGCTCCTTCCAGTCGAGGTAGATCGCCAGAAGATGCCTACAATTGTCAGATCAAGCTTCTAAAAGTTCAGGTTTTGCACATAGTTTTCTAGGGTTTCTCCAAAGAGCCAAAGGAACCTAATCCGGCCGAACAAGGGTGTTTTTATAAGCCACATGTGTCAGGGTACGCAATAGATAGGGTATCCTATCGTTGGGAGACGATTTCCAAAACAAAGGCCGAAGGAAACACATCCAATTTTTTTTTTTGGCGAAAGGGAACAGAAGACCTGTCCCTAAATTTTTATAAAAAGACTATATGGATTACAAAACTATGGGACATACCCCTGAAGAAAAAAAGCTACCCAAGGTGAACATTAGGCAGACCAGTCTTATCAAGGACTGCTGGGCCTCTTACAGCATGAGGTAGTGTGGAAAAGGAAGTAAAAATCCTATTTGTAGTTTCCATACAACCTGAAGATGCCAGAGCATCAGCCACTTGGTTTGCCTCTCTAAAGACATGCGATACAGTGGAAGCGTGCTTCTGAAAGATGGCAAGAGCAGAGTGCCACCATCTGTGACACTGCCACCCTAGAGGAGATTTAGAGTGGACCGAAGTAACCAGAGTGGCAGAATCAAATATATAGTAGAGACACGGAAACCAAATTCTTTAGCCAATTGGAGACCATCATGGAAAGCTCAGACTTCAGCCTGAAAACTAGTACCATAGCCGTAGTTAAAAGCAAAGGCCAATAGAATGTCACCTTTTGCATTCCTAAAACAACCACCACCTCCACTATATCCCGGATTACCTTTTGAGGCTCCATCAACATTGAGACAAATGCCATGTAAAGGTGGTATCCAACTTGAATGTAGATGGACGACATTTGAAGGAGAAGCCAAGTGAATTGATCATAGCTGCCTGGTTCGCTGAAGGTGGAGTCTTGAAGGTCTGTCCACAGATAGCATGAGATATGCAGAAAACAATGTTATCAATGATCCTCCTACTAGGTTGACTGATGAGATCAAATCTTCTTTTGCATCTTTCCCTCCATATCTTCCAAGTAATAAGAATAGTCCCATAGATGGTAATGAAACCATACGGCGATGAGATTTTGTATTGTTGAACATTTCTCCAACACCATGAAGTGAAATGATCATTAGGCATAATTGTATAGGAAAGGAAAGGTGAAAACCAATGCCATAGGCTAACAGCAATATCACTTCTGAAAAATAGATGATCAATGTCCTCGTACTGCGAGTTATAGCAACACGAACATTTGGAAGCAAGGTGAATGCCTTGTTCAGAAATTCTGGAATCCACCGGGACAACTCTATTGATGATTTTCCAGCAAAAGAGAGAAGCCTTTTTGTTGAAACTGTGATGCCAAATTTTAGCAAGAGGTGATCTCTGAACACCACGAGGCCGCAAAAGATTGTAAGTAGATTTAGAAGTGAAGAAGCCATCATTTGTAGGGGACCATATGCACTTATCCTCCTCATCATTTAGCTGGATCTGTCCTAAAGCCTGAATACTAGGGAAAATCCGCCAAAAATAATGATTATCATCATTGAGAACATCACGCACCAAAGCATAAGGTGCATTGGTAGGATCATCTAAGGATAAACACAAAGGTCTATTGCCAGCCGACGCATCATGAAAAAAATCCGCAGTGCTACCATTGCCAAGCAGCCATCTAGTGTTATTAGTAATAAGGTCATTGACAACAGTAAAGATATTCCTAGGCAATCCATACATTTGGAGGGACTTCTTCCTGGCATACCTGGCTCAAAGAGAATTCCCATGATAGATGTTCCAAAGGTATTTAGTAGCCAAAGATAGCTGGATTTGCCAAAGACTTCTGACCCCCAGACCTCCCTCATCAATGGGGCGCTGAATAACCTGCCATGGAATCCAGTGGCGTCTCTGAACACCATCTAACCTGTCACGTCCTGATAAAAATCTATTTATCGGGAAATGACAGAAAATAGGCACAAAGTAATAACATTAACATTCATTCATTATAACGCAGTCTGCGAAGTCTTATTACATAAAGCTCCTCATTACACTCTGAGTGAGGAGTAAGGATGAGTAACTACTATTCATCACATTTACAAGTACACAACTAAAACAGTAAATGGTTGGTTGACTCGTCATCAGTGTTCACTCTGCACACAACCCATCTTACACTTCTCCCCCATCTTGGTTACCTGAAAAGGGAAGGATGGGTGAGCTAACTAGCCCAGTAGAATTCAAATCCTTAAATCAAAGGATCAGGAACACATGATAACTCAGGTAAGAATAGGTATGGTATCAAGAATAGGGACAGATAACCAACATAACATGTCAGTGAATGTATAACAGTAGTATGAAAACACATGCATGCTCAAAATTCATATTAAGACTCAGGTTTTGGAACATATAAATATTCACACAGGACAGGTAATATGATGACCATAATCAGGAAATAGTGATGCAATGCCAAACATCCTGGTGTCCTTATCACTCCCGTACGGCCTGTAATGAATTCGGGTGCTCCTCCCAGGACTGGACCAGCCCTATTTGCACAGGCATAACAGTCAGGTGGGGTTCCAAGGACCCAATAAATGTCATCATCATTAATTAATCATATCTCACATGGTGTTCAAGCATTTGAACTCTCAAGACATCATGTTATATGAACTCAATTACCGAATACAGGGGAATGGACTCAACGGAGTACCATTCGTAGTTGACGACTTCAAGGATAATTCAATGGTGAGTAAGGTACTTCAAGTGGGTAATATTTACAGTAGAATGATAGAAAATACCCAAGTAATTAAGGGGGTAACTTGATAGGCTATTAGGATGAACTTTTAGCAAGGATTCATACATGGAAAAGTGCAGAAATTCGAATCAGGGTCGTAGCTGTCGACAGCCAGGAAGGGGCTGTCGACAGGTAGCAGCAGATAGAGCTCTGCTTTTTCTGGTCTGTGTCTATCTATCGACAGCAACAAAATGGCTGTCGACAGCTAGCCACAGTCCAGTTATTCCAGAGTTCAGGAAGGCTGGTCTGTCGACAGCTATGAGCTGCCTGTCGACAGCCGCCTGTTCTTCACTCATAAGGGACTTTGAATTCACTTTAAACACTCTAACCATGGAACCTATGAATCATGGCATGATTTTTATCAAATGGAAGAGCCTAATTGTAGTTCTCACAGTGGTTTAAAAGCTAAACAAGCGAGATGAAAGAAGAGTTTTGCAATTCAAACTTGTCTAGCTAAGAACTAAACATAGTGTAGTGTTGGAAGTATGGTCTTGATAGCAATGGTTTATTGGAAAATTCCTACAATATAAATACTAAAACTTAAAGTGTTTCATGGATCTATATCAAGGCATGAAGTATCAAACATCCGAACAGAAATTAGTCACAGGTTCTAATGGTATTGTGACTTCTAACAAAATTCTATAACATATACGAGGATCAAGGGTGGAAGAAGAAGAAAAAGAGTTGATCTTGGAATAAAATAAGAATCTTCTCCTCCCCATCATGAGAGTGTTTATCAAAACTAGAAGAGGAATAGTAGGATTACGGATATATCAACCTGACTATTCAACATGAGTTACCTATCATGTGTGGAGGACAGGATTAAGGGAAAGGAGATGAATCCTACCTTGTTAAACGGGTAATCCTTCACACGTTCTAAACGCAGGAACCTAAGCCAGCAAGAGAAGAGCTTCCTCTCACAGTTGATGGCATGCTAGCTATGCTTACACCAAAGTATAGCAGCTACAATAGTAAAACAGGAGCAGAAGTATGTTGCAAGTGCAATGTACCTTGCAACTTCCAGCAGCTCCTCCAGTAGCAGACCCAGTAGCTCCTCCCACAATTCTTCTAGCAGCAAGGAGCAAGGAAGACAAAAACAAGGGTGCAGAAGGGTTCGGACTAAGGAGAGGGAGTGGCTTTTATAGCCCAGCCAAGTTCCCATGCATGAGGACACCTCCGTGCACAAGTGTAACAGTAAAACCCGTTGGGTTTTTACTGCTTACACCTGGTTCATGCTTCCTACCAGTCCCTTACACCTCAACCCTTTACGTGTAAGAGATTTAACCCATGGTCTAGCCTTATCCTAATGTGTGCTGGCATCTTTAAGGCCTTACACGTAAGTACCCAGAAAATCCCAGAAATTGGCCACCGTAATTGACCCGTAATTCAGCTGGCCACTTAGTGTTGATTGTAAACATGTCCAAACAAAGTCAGTTTGTATTAAAATTTCAACCATAGACTAATGTGATGGTTTTACAAATTATAGTGATTTTAGTTTACACTAGGTGAAAAATCACCCGGAAAATAGTTGCGTCGACTTAGTCTCAAAATCCGAACGTCGAAAAATTCAGATATTTACATTTCTAATATCTCCACATTTTTTTTGGAAATTATGGCATTCTCAGATTTTGTTTTCGTTACAGTTTTTCAGTGTCGCCCTGTGGGATCGCGCACGTCCGAGTACAACACTGGGATAATGTTCATTAATATTAATCATTCCCAATTATCAATTATTTTATTCTAATAATAATGGTTAGGTCCAATAATCTTATTGTTCATGTTTTTCAATAAATAAATTTTTTTTGGGGTGTTACATAACCCACTCCAAAAAAAGGAAGCAAAAGCCCTCTCAAGAGAACAGATAACACCTTTAGGAAGGATGGTGGCCGTGGCAGTATAGATGGGAATAGAGTTGAGCACTGCATTGATAAGGATAATACGGCCAGCCTGGGATAAGAATTTGGATTTCCAGTTGCAAAGCTTCCTGTTAATTTTATCAAATAAGAACTTGAAATCTGCAATTCTGACCCGGCCTTCTTTCAGATTAATACTAAGATAACTAAGGGAACCTGATTGCTGGGAGAAACCAGTGATGTTCTTGACCCTAATTGTTGTGCCTGAAGGAGCTTTTTTGGATAACATAAAATGGCTTTTCCTTCTATTAATCTTCTGTCCAGAGGATAACTCATATGCTTCAAGGAACTTGAGGAGGACTGACAAGTTGGAAGCATGCCCATTGGTGAAAACCAAAGTATCATCAGCATACAGTAAATGAGAAATATATAGACAATCTCTGGGGCCAGCAAAATGTTTAAAGGAGCCAGTATGGAGAAGATCCCGAAGTCCCCTGCTAAGAACCTCCTCCATAATGATAAAAAGAGTCGGTGCAATTGGATCTCTCTGCCTGAGACCCCAGGTAGATTTAAAATACCCAGCTTGATGGCCATTAAAAAGCACGGAAAACCAACAATTGGATATCAACATGCCCATATAAGAGATGAATATGTTGCAGAAGCCAAACTTCCTAAGAACATTAAAGAGGAATTCCCATTCAACGCGATCATATGCCTTCATCATATCAAGCTTGAAGATAATGTTATGACCCCTCACCTTGCGGCCCAGATCCTTAACCAAGCATCTAGCCATCGCCACATTGTCAATTATGGAGCGGCCCTTAACAAAAGTGCCATGTTCCTCAGAGATGATCTGTGGAAGAATGTCAGTAAGGCGATTACAAAAGATTCTAGAAATGATCTTATGACAGAAGTTGCATAAACTGATGGGCCGGTAATCAGCAAAGGATGCAGGATTATTGACTTTAGGAATAAGAGCAATAACCGTAGAGGTAATTCCATGAGGAAGAGGAAATTCTCTAAAGAAAGCGTTGACAGCCTCAAAGACATCCACGCCAATAATTTCCCAGCAAGCAGTATAGAAAATGCCAGAGTAACCATCTGGGTCAGGAGCACCATTGCCATTCATGGCCCAAACTGCATTCTTAACCTCTTCGAAAGAAGGGGGGGCACAAAGACATTCATTCTGAGCAGTAGTAATGAGACTTGGAATGGCTTGAAGGAGAGTATTATCAATGGCATAAACATCAGAAGAAAGAAGCTTTTGGAAGTACCGAGCAGAAGCATCCCTCAAAGTGCCTTGGTCATCACACAATTATCACTGTCATCAATTTTAAGTCTGTGAATATAGTTCCTGCGCCTATTTCCTTGGACTACTGTGTGATAAAAAGAGGTATTTCTATCACCATTATCTAACCATTCCAATCTGGCTTTTAGGCACCAAAAGATTTCTTCACAACGTTGGGCATACTTGAGGTTCGCGTGAGCCAAATGAAGGCAGATCTATTGCATTGCGTAGGAGCAACATCAAATATTTGTTCAGCAGAATTAACTTCCATCTCAACATCCTTCATGTTTTGATAAACATCACCAAAACTAGCAACATTCCATGCCTTAAGAGAGGCCTTGAGGGTCTTCAACTTAACTTGCAACTTCACCAAAGGGTTGGTATGCAAACACTCAGTTGTGGTCCAGGCCTGTCGAACCACATCCATGAAGGAGGGATGAGTCATCCATATAGATTGGAAAACAAAGTGAGGAGGAGGTTTGATAACATTCTTCACAGATAAAAGAAGAGGAGCATGGTCCGAAGGGCCCCTAGAGAGGTGAGCAACAGATAGATCTGGTAGGGAGTTAGCCCAGTCAGTTGAAAGCAAAACCCGGTCCAACCGAGACTTCAAAGAAGCCGAACCCAAGCGATTATTAGACCAAGTAAATGGAGAGCCAACATAACCAGCATCAACCAAAGTAGACGCAGAAATAAAAGCATTAAAATCAATCATGGAGTTTATGTTGGAGAAATTGCCACCACTTTTCTCAGATGGTTCAGAGATGCAGTTGAAGTCCCCTCCCACAAGCCACGGGACAGAAACCTGAGAAGCGAATGATAGGAGATCCTCAAAAAAGGATACGACAATTTCTATAATTGCAAGAAGCACAAACAATCGTGATGAAGTAGTAGGTAATATCCCCTCATTTACAGGCCAAGGTGATATGCTCATTAGAACTGTTGGAAATACAGAGATTTGCTTCCTCCTGCCAGAACACCCATATCTTGGAATCATCACCATCATTACCAGCAACATCATACATCTTGATAGATTCACAATGATCAGCAGTGCGAGTGAAAGGGATCATGGGCTCCGAGATAGCAACAACCATCGGACGGTACCTACGACAGAGCAGATGAAGGTGTCTCCTGGACGCAGGATTAGCAACACCCCGAATATTCCAAATAATTGATGAACAGTTCATGAGGAACAATAGCCAGATGAGTTACCAACGGCCTTCGCCTTTGATCTTGTGCGAACACCCCCCATTTGTTGAAGACCCCCCACTTGTTGAAGTTTACCTTCTTTAGAAAAGGATACTGATGGCATCAAAAAGTTATCGATACTAGCCTGCTTTGCCACCAAACTGCTTAGAGCTTTTTCTTAACTAACCTGAATGGGACTACTATTATATTCCATATTTACTGCCTATGTCATAGCGACATTAGGAGGAAGACACCTCCCATCTGAGGAGGAAGCCTGCTCATGAGAATTTAGTGGATTCTCCAATTGGTTGGGGATGGGTAACTCACCAGTATTGCAAGGTTGGACCGGTATTAGCGGTGGTAAGATTCCATCGCTGATACATGCATCGTGACGTTGGTTGCCACTTTTAATGCCATAAAGTGCATGCACAGGAGCATGCACGTCGACAACATGAGCCTGTGCCTGGGCTTCAGCACTAACCGCTCAACAGAAGGCACAGCTACACGAGAAGGGACCAGATCCTCATCTTCCATATCGGCCAGGATGTCAAACCTGTTTGTCATAGCCGTGAGAATCAAAGAAGGACCTATACTTTCCTTCATCCAAAGCTGCTTGGTAGGAGAAACCGGATCAATAGGATTCACAGCTACACATGCAGTAATCTGTTCCTCATCTTGCACTTCAGCCAAGTCATGAAACCTATTTGGCGTGGTCATGAGCATCGCAGGGGGTTCTTGATGTTTCTTACGCCATAGCTACGTGGTGGGCGGGGGATATGATGCCTTAGGTAAGAGACCTTCTGATGGCGGCACAGGGATACGCTTCTTATTCTTCTTATAGCAATCGTCTTCTGTGTGCCCTATCTTATGGCAGAAAGAACATAATGGAGGGATGCGATGGTAGTTCACAGATTGCCAAAAACCTTCCTTATCACAGCCAATCCAGATCCTTTCAGGTCTAGGATTCTTGATATCCATCTCCACACAAACAAGGGCTTCTTGAGTTTGAGTAAGAGCTCTAGTAGATTCATGGATTCGCAGAACATGCCCAAGGTTCCCAGCAATGGATTTGAGATAGTCATCAAAATAGAAATTAACAGGAAGCAAGGTGTCACGCCCAGACGCGGAACATCAGAACGCGAGGCAGTTGCAAGTAAATGGGTACAGAGCAAGTACTAGACATCAAACTATTGCACAATGAATAATACTAAAGAAAATTCTTCTCATTAATAACTTTCCAATGTCTAGTTACAACCACAATATCAGAGCCATTCTATAGGGCCCAATTACATTGAAATAAAGCAAAAGACTAAACTAAGACTCTGTCATAGTTCTAGGACAGTAGGGTACTCTTGACATCACTCCTGGTCATTCCCGTCCTCTTGAGTGTATAGTTCATCCTCGGTCTCACCTGAGAACACAACGACAAATAACGCAGAGTGAGCGATAATGCCCAGTAGGACTTAAATCTCAATAGTCAAGCAGGTTTTAAATAGTTAATGCATTAAAGGCAGAGTGACTAATGATAGAGCGAGAGAGTCAAGTAAAATATAGCAGGATAGCACGAGAACAAAATATCACAACTTTTCAAATATAGCACAAGTGTCGAGTATAACACAAAATAGCAAGATGGCCATATCACAAATAGCACAAAGTATAGCAATAGCACAATGAGTATAGTATAGAACTTTTGTCAATAGACAACGAGAGAACATAGCACTTTTGATTGTCATTTAGATAGTCGAGATAGATAGCACTCAAGTGTAATGCCAACACTCTGATCATTTAACTCCCATGGGCACTAGCACTTTCAGGCGCACATCCCAGGACCAGATCGGGCCCTTTATATATTGCCAGGCATTGGTTATATTGTTTATCTTTAGACAATCAGTCAATGGCCAATATAGAGTACCAAGAAATAGATGAGAGTACTAGATGAATAGACGAGATAATAGAGCGAACGTGAATAGATGAGCGAGTAGAGTGTAGATGAGAGCTAGTGGACATTGCACGTAACACGTTGAGTAAACAGGCGATAGTAACAGTTGCACAACACGCGCACTTGGTGTTGGCAGTCAGGTGGAAATCACAACCCTTCCACTGGCCATGTTAAGCACAGGTCCAGAGGTCCGCCGTGATTCAAGATAAGAGCGAACTTCTAATAGCCGTTTGGATCATGTTGATCCCTAAAGGGTATCATAGGTGTTAGGGTACAACCGACTTGTCGACCATGTGGGAATCTATGGACAGAGGAGACTTACGGAGGCCTTGAACAAGGATTTACTAGTCCGGCAGAAGGAGTATCCGACAGAGAGTTCGTCCAAGTCAAGAGAGAGTGTGTATATAGAAACAAGTGCTCGACGTTCTAGAGGAATTCTAGAACAGTGGAGCGTCGATAACGGTATTCCCAAAACATCACGAGAAAATGTAGACAAGTCTATTTAAATTATGGCAATTTAGTTGCATAAATTACCAGATGTATTATGAGTTAATTACATGCCAAGTTAAGCCATAATTGGATGGTTCAAGTGCGTGCATGTGTCATGAAATTTTAGATAGAAATAAGTCATGTGTATGTCTTTTAAAATCACACAAAAGTGTTCAGTTTATAACAAGTATTTTTATTGCATACATGACTGTTAAGAGAGGGTACAAACACTGTAGAAAGTCAAGACTTACAGAGATAGGGGGTTTCATGCAACAATCCTAGATCGCGACATACCCTAATGAGGGTCGCGACGGGGGTCAAGCAGAATGCGACAAGCTCTTGTACAGGTCGCGACGGACTCATCGGTCTAGGCAAGCAGATCGCGACGGGGGCATTTGAGGGTCGCGATGGCCTAGTTAGATCGAGTTGCAGATCGCGACGACAGGCCCTGTTGTGATCAGATCGTGATAGAAGCTCTGTCGTGATGGCCTTGTGAATGCGGCCTATCGGGCCGTCGCGTTCACAGGGTCTACGCCCGAGTCTGACAGGGAGAGTACAGGGCCTCGGATTGTGGACCTGACTTACCCTATTTTGACATAGGGTGATTTAGAAAATCATATCTATTTGTACAGATTATGAAAATCATGAAACTAGTTGCGAATTGATCTAGACATGCATGAGTACTTATAGTAAATAGGAATTGGAAAACAAACAGGGTTTCGACATGCTTTGGTCATATGTATTCATGAAGAACATGGGACAGTACACAGATGAGATCAACAGATTAATTCACAAGATAGGATGAATGAAAATTAGGGCTTTTAGGGGCAAAAGATGCCTAACATGCATCAGTTCTTTCAGTAAAAATCTCATGGCATGAGGACGAGTATGCATGAAGACATGGATTTAAGAAGAGGGTTCGGGGTCATGAAGTTCACATAACTTTGAAAATTTAGAACAAAAGATTTGCTCGATGGAAAAATATGAGACAAGAGGGCTTTGATTCCTGAGATTTAGATCAACCTACAGACGAAATTAATTTAGTTTTGCTCGTGAGAATGCCTACCTTTGGTCAATTTCCTCTTCTAGGGCTAGATCTTGAAGAACGAGAGAGAGAGCTTGAGAAGTGCTTCTTCCCAAGAAATCTCCTCCTCCTTGGCCTCTCCTACTGGTCCAACAAGCCTTGGGTATGAGCTAGGGCCGGCCATGGGGGTTTAAAGAGAGTATTATGCCTCTTGGGTTTCTATTTCCTAATAGGACTCTAATTACTATTTAATTCTGAGATTTCCTATTTTCTCCTCTTTCTAAGCATACCAATTCCAATTTGGGTTAGGTTGGGACCCAAATTCGTGGCCAACCTATTAGGGTAGGTTTAGGAATCCAAATCCAACTCAAATTAGCTATTTAATGCATTAAATACCCCTTTTCTATTTAAGTAATAATTTAGTTACGAATTTAGGGTATTTTCTTATTATTTCTCTTTTAAAAATCTCCATTTTGGCCCACTAATTTCTAATGGGTCCATTTAACAAAGTCCATTACTTCTTTTCATTTATGGGTTTTATTTAATTCTTCTTTTATTTGATTTTCTAATTGCTTTTATTTTTATTTTATTAAATTTTTTATTTTCTGAAAAATCCAGGTTGCTACACAAGGGGAATCCAACCCAAACCGAGATCAAAGTGGGGTCAGCATCGAAGTCAAAGCATGGCTCCCATTTGAAAAAATGAAAGAGGAGGCCTTTAATGAAGAGACTTCTCCTCATGATCACTTTTAGAAAATCTTCTTGGTCATCAAACCTGAATAATAAGTGACGCTAGTGCAATGTACTGATGATGAAATCTTTCTTAAGGTCCAGACGTTGGGTGAGGCAAGATTTAATATTAGGTATCGAACAACGACCATATGAACACCTTGCAATAATAGCGTGCTGAAGAGGCTTGGTGGAAAGCATCAGCTCCTCCCTGAAGAAGTAGGTAGCCAGTTCTCCTTGATCAGTAAAACCTGCAGGCTTTACCCCAATATGTATCACCGGTTGAGGCTTGGAGAGAGTGATCATCTGTGCATATGTCTTGCGGCCTTCAGGAAGACCAGGATCATCACTAAAAGAAGGAGCCGCCATGAGGGATGGCCAAGGCAGCCGCCAGCCCCCAGGAGGGGTGGTGGTGACAGACAACCCTAACCCTAGACACAGAGATTCTCTCTCTAGGAATCTAGAGAGAGAAAACAAATCCTTTACTCAATAAACGTGGCCGTTTCCAGATCTGAAGTCGCAACAATTCTGGGAGATAGACATCCACATTCCTGGCCATCTACTAGGAATAAACGTCCATCGATCTGGACGATGACATCCCCATGCACGTCCATGCATGTTGACGTTAACCAGCCTTTCGACCAGAACATAGAATGACCATAAACATATATATATATATATATATATATATATATATATATATATATATATATATATATATATATATATATAGAAACTATGGTACTTAAGTTATATGTTACAATTTGCATGTATGTATATAGTTTCTATATATATATATATACTTATACATATATACACATAGCTATATACATAAAGCATCTAGACATCACATGACCAAACATCTAAATAAAAAGGCAAAATTCGAGGGCCTTACACCCTCTCCCCCTTAAAGAAAACTTCGTCCTCGAAGTTAGAACGACACTACTAAAACAATTGGGGATACTTCTTCATCATAGCATCCTCAAGCTCCCAAGTAGCCTCCTCTCGTGAGAAGTTCTGCCATAGCACCTTCACCGATGCAATGCTCTTGTTCCAGAGATGCTGAACCTTTCGATCAAGAATAGCTACTGGTTGCTCACATATGACAGATCTGGCTGGATCTCCACTGGCTTATAACTAATCACATGAGACGGATCACACACATATCTCCTGAGCATAGATACGTGGAAAATGGGATGCACACTCGCTAGCGCTGGGGGTAAAGCTAGCTCATATGCCACGCTTCCCATCCGTCTAAGAATCTCAAAAGGGCCAATGAATCTAGGACTTAACTTGCTATGCCTACCAAATCTGACAACACCTCGAGTAGGTAAAACCTTCAGAAATACATGCTCGCCAACCTCGAACTCCAAATCCTTTCTCCTATTGTCAGCGTAACTCTTCTGCCTATCCTGCGCCGCAACAAGCCTCTTCCTGATAAGCTGGATCTTATCTGAACTCTCCTGCACTAACTCTGGACCAATCAACTACCTATCACCCATCTCCTCCCAACATAAAGGAGATCTACAAGGCCGCCCATATAATGCCTCAAATGGAGCCATACCAATACTCGCATGGAAACTGTTGTTATATGCGAACTCCACAAGAGGTAAATGACGCACCCAATCACCCTTCCAATCCAGCACACGCTCTCAACATATAATCGAGTGTCTGGATAGTCCTCTCATACTGTCCATTTGTCTGGGGATGGAACGCCAAACTAAGCTTCAGTTCAGAACCTAAAGCATCCTAAAGACCCTTCCACAGCCTCAAAGTAAATCTCAGATCTCGATCCGAAATGATCGACTTTGTCACACCATGCAACCTAACAATGCTACTAACATACAACCTAGCCAAACTCTCAACTGACTGCTTCTTCTTCATAGACAAGAATGCGCAGTCTTAGAGAATCTGTCTACAATCACCCAAATTGAGTCATTGTGCTTCACTGATATGGGCAAACCTGTTACGCCATACAGAGATCTCCATCTTCTGTATTAGACCAGATGGTCGCTGACGCTCGGCCTTCACTTGCTGGCACACTAAACACCTGGATACAAAATCTGCTACATCCTTCTTCATGCCAGACCACCAAAATGATCTCCTCAAATCCTGGTACATCTTAGTGTTACCTGGATGAATAGAGAATCTCGACCTATGGGCTTCTGCAAGAACATGCTCACGGACATCCACAATATCGGGAACACAAACACGATGATGAAATCTAATCACACCGTCCTCATCACGAGCAATGCCAGCCTTGCCCACCAACTCCTGGAGTCTAGGGTCAGCCTTCTGCTGCTCCATCACCTCATCAAGTACAGTAGACCGAATGGACAACTGAGCTACAAAAGCCTGACATAACAATGGCTCTAACTCAGTCATCGCACAAGCAACATCCTCCAACATCTTCCAATCCTGCTGGAGTAATGACCTCTTCCTACTAAGGGCATCCGCTACAACATTCGCCTTCCCTGGATGATATTGAAGATCGAAGTCGTAGTCCTTGAGGAACTCAATCCATCTCCTCTGCCGTAGGTTTAATTCCTTTTGAGAGAAGAGATACCTCAAGCTCTTATGGTCAGTGAACACCTCAAATCTGACACCATAAAGATAGTGCCTCCAGATCTTCAGTGCATGAACCACTGCCGCAAGCTCCAAATCATGAGTCGGATAGTTATGCTCATGCTCCTTCAATTGGCAAGAAGCATACGCCACTACCCTTCCATACTGCATCAACACACATCTTAAACCAATCCGAGATGCATCCAAATAGATGGCAAAACCCTCTACACCACTCGGCAAAATCAACATCGGTGCAAAAGTAAGCTTAGCCTTCAATAATTGAAAGCTACTCTCACATTCCTCGGACCATACAAACTTCACACCCTTCCTGGTTAGCTTACTCAAGGGTGCGGAGATATATGCAAATCCCTCAATAAATTGCTGATAATAACCCGCTAAACCAAGGAAACTCCGAATCTCCGATGGGGTTCTAAGGATCTCCCAATCTAACACAGCCTGGACCTTCGTTGGGTCAACCGCTACACCAGCACCGAAGATAACATGCTCAAGGAAATGAACCTCGTGCATCCAAAAATCGCACTTGCTGAATTTTGCATACAGCTTGTGCTCTCGGAGAACTTCTAACACTACCCTCAAATGATCACGGTGTGTAGTCTCATCCGGGGAGTAGACCAACACATCGTCAATGAACACTACTACAAAACTATCTAAATAAGGCATAAACACCCTGTTCATGAGATCCATGAATGCTGCAGGGGCGTTGGTTAGACCAAATGGAAGAACTAAAAACTCATAATGTCCATAACGAGTCCTAAAGGCCGTATTGGACACATCTTCACTCCTAATCCTCAACTGATGATAGCCGAACTGCAAATCAATCTTGGAAAAGACCGATGCATTCGGCAACTGGTCAAATAGATCATCAATCCGCGGTAAGGGATACCTGTTCTTCACAGTCACCTAGTTGAGCTTCCTATAATCAATGCACAACCGAAGTGAACCATCCTTCTTCTTTAAAACTAATACAGGTGTGCCCCAAGGAGATACACTAGGGCGAATAAATCCCTTGTCCAGCAAATCATTCAATTGCTTCCTCAACTCAGCCAATTCCGTAGGTGCCATCCGATATGGAGCCTTTGAGATAGGAGAGGTGCCTGGAAGCAACTCTATGGTAAACTCTATCTCTCTAGCCAGTGGCAATCCAGACAAATCATCGGGAAACACGTCTGGAAACTCCTGCACTACATCTATCTCCTCAAGGGTAGGTGACTGATCAGCCTTCGGTACTAAGACCACGTTGGCAAGAAAAGCGTCACAACCCTTGTTCACCATCTTCATCGCCTTCATGGCGAAGATGACAAACCTTCCCGCAAAGTTCCTTGGCAATGGATGTGAAAACTCATCCTCACCAGGAATATAAAAATGATCTTCTTCCCATGACAATCTACTAAAGCATAATGCTCCTCTAGCCAATCCAGACTAATAATTGCATCATGGTCCTTCATCTTTAGCAAAAAGAAGCACCCATCTAGGACTCGGTCCTCAATGCACATAGGTAACGACAGAATACACTTCCTAGTCGATACTGTTCCTGTAGGTGTGTGCACAGACAAAGGGACATCTAACTCCTCAGCCTCTAATCTTGACTCTACAACTAACTACCTAGTAAACCGCTTGGAAATGAACGAGTGAGTGGCACCCGTATCAAACAAAACTTGAGCGTGCACACCCATGAAAAGAACCATACCTTCCGTGACGTGCTCCACCTGCTCGGCATCCTCACACGCTAAGGCAAACACTCGAGCTTGGGCTCGAGGCCTTCCTGGTCTTCCTGTAGCTGGTGCTACTTCTGCTACTGGGACTGGTGCTCCACGCTGGACTCCCTGTTGAAGTCTGGGATAGTCCCGGATCCAGTGCTCGCTGCTCCCGCACTTGAGACACTTCCCTGCTAGCTTCCAGCACTCTGTACCACCATGTGTCCTTCCGCAGTGAGGACACTCCTTCTTGCCACTGGTTCTAATGCCGGGGGACCTCGGAGTAACTGTCTGCTGACTGCTCGCTACCACGGGACGCTACGGTGACTGGTACGTCGCCTTCTTCCTATCCTGCCGCTGAAATGGAGGCGCAGACCTCTTCTGCGCTGCCTTCTTTTCCTCTAAGTATTGCTCCATCTCGCTCTCCTGCCTGCATGCAGCGCTAAGAGCCTCGTCCAGGGTGCGATGATCAAATGCCACGAGCCTCGACCTCAGTGATGGCTTAAGGCCCATCACAAACTTCTTTGCCTTCGTGCACTCATCAGGCACTTTGTGAGGTGCATATTTAGACAATTCCGCAAACCTAGCCTCATACTCAAGCACCATCATGGAGCCCTGAGTAAGAGTAAGAAACTCCTGCTCCATCTTGTCTTGAATATGCTCCGAGATGAACTTGGCTCGAAAGACCCTTACGAACTCATCCCACACCAAATCAACAACACCGTCCTCAAACCGGGTGCACAGTAAAGAAGCCCACCACACATCGGCTCTCTCCTGCAACAAATCACCCATAAGGACCAATCTAAACCAAATCTAAACTTAATACAAATACATGCATAAATAACTAACACATACCTGTAGCATATAGGTGGCCAAGCTAACCTTGTCCTCCTCAGCACACCTAATAGCTCGGAAGATCTTCTCGATCTCCCTCATCCAGCTCTCCGCCAGCAATGGCTGACTCTCCCCCTTAAAAGAGGGTGGAGCCATCCTCTTGAATCGCTCCATGATGGAAGGACCACCATGGCCATGCTCCTGGGGAACTGGAGCTGGAGCCTGAGCCTGCCACAACAAACCATATAAGCAACATATATAACAACATAGCAATCATATATTTAATAAAACAAACTACTCTATCTACTATTCTAACCTGAGCCTCCAGCTGAGCCTGGAGTGCAGCCTGGGTATGAGCCTGTGTCTGCATAGCCTGCACCAGACCTTGCATGAACACTCCATAATCCACAGGCGGTGATGGACGAAGTACAGTAGGACCCTGAGGTGCTGGGGCCTTCTGCTCATCCCTGTCCTCACGCCTCTGCTCATCATCATGAGCATGGGCACTACGCCTACCACGAGAAGCCATAGCCTGAAAAACAAATCAATCACAATTAGAAACTAAGTTATTTAGTCCTAACCATGTTCTAACTATCTTTCATTCCTTATAAATCATTTTCTACACATGTGGACAATTTCTATAAAGACTTAGCATATATGAAGATGATGGTATATTCATGTACAATCTCAACCTACTCTCTGACACTAATATCTATAACGACCCTCCTTATACCGGTACGATTATACCAATCCACGTCAGTATAACGAACGCCGTCACAGTGGGACATTGACCCAACACTAAACATTAGATTGAGATGTACACAAATATTACAAGATTACAACGGAATAAATAAATAAGTTCGTGATCATTCCATCATCATCATTATATTCACAGTCTAGATAGCAATAAAAATAATACAAGTGTCCACATTATTACAATTCTAAATACAATACATTGTCCATCCTCAATTACACAGTTCCAGATTACATACTATGAAAGTAAAGAGACAAAGTGGTAAAGTCCACTAGCGAAGCTACTCCTCGCGCTCGGAGTCGCTCCTAACTGTCTCCTCCTCGGAAGTGGAGACACCTGTCACACCTATACATCGAAGCAAGGATGAGTCTAAATAGACCCAGCAAGCAATCCATGAACACAACCATACACATATCACCTACACATGCTA
This sequence comes from Colocasia esculenta, assembly GCA_014218235.1. NCBI lineage: Eukaryota > Viridiplantae > Streptophyta > Magnoliopsida > Alismatales > Araceae > Colocasia > Colocasia esculenta. The sequence continues at coordinate 34,457,409 of CM024761.1, read as the reverse complement.
GAGTTATAAGCATTTAAGGATAAATATGGTACATGCTTTATATTACTTAAACAACTAAGTATACAACCTATAACATGCTTTCTACATTCTTTATTCAACATGCTTCAAGATTTAAATCTCATTTACATCATTTTGCAACTATACAAAATTTAAGCACGGAATTATACATAAAGTAAATAGCATACCTAGCATGAATTCTAATCATTTTCTCATGTATTTTCTCATGTATTATACATATGCACGAACAATCACAGATCCGAAATTCACAATTTATATGTCACAATCACACCTCTGAAGTCTGAAAGAACTTGGCGGCACAAATGCTGCCGCCACCTGGGTTAACGGCACAGGATGTTGCCGTCGACCAGGGATCTTAATGGCAACAAGCTGGCCGTTAAGTTCCTGTCTGCAGAAGTGCAGACTACACGCACAACCATGGTGAATGGGGGTTCCAGGACACAGGAAAATTCTATAAAATTACTTGGGACCTAGAAGACATGTGTAGGAATAATGGACAAAGGTTACTTGCCTCAAAGAAATTGCTAGTTTGGATTATTTGCCGGAGAAGCTCTCCTTGGCCAAGCCAAGAAGAGGCACCAAAACCTCCCAGATCCGGTCTTTAGGTCGATGTAGCTTGTACACCGGAGTCAGGGAAGTCTTCCTCAATGATCAGAGCTCCTTCCAGTCGAGGTAGATCACCGGAAGATGCCCACAATCGTCAGATTAAGCTTCTAAAAGTTCAAGTTTTGCACACAGTTTTCTAGGGTTTCTCCAAAGAGCCAAAGGAACCTAATCCGGCTGAACAAGGGTGTTTTTATAAGCCATAGAGGTCGGGGTACGCAATAGATAGGGTATCCTACCATTGGGAGACGGTTTCCAGAACAAGGGCTGAAGGAACACGACCATTTCCAGATCTGAAGTCACAACAATTTTGGAGGTAGACGTCCACATTTCTGGCCGTCTGCTGGGAATAAACATCCATCGATCTGGACGTTGACATCCCCATACACGTCCATGCATGTTGACGTTAACCAGCCTTTCGGACAGAACACACAATGACCATAAACATATATATACACTATATACAAACATGCAAATTCTAACATATAACTTACATACCATATGTACAATGTAAATAAAACAATGTACATAATAAACAAGCATATACATATGAACAACATTATTAAAATACAATACACGGAATAATTATATATATATATATATATATATATATATATATATATATATATATATATATATATAGATACTTATACATATATACACATAGCTATATACATAAAGCATCTAGACATCACATGACCAAACATCTAAATAAAAGGGCAAAATTCAAGGGCCTTACAATGAGCATCAAGGAAAGTTGCATACCTGAAGAAAGGAGGTGAAGCCCTCGGTGCTCTGAGACCGCCGCGAGCTACTAGGAAGAAGAGAGAAGAGGTGTCCTAGCACCGCGGCGCCCTAAGCATACCGACCTACCTACTCCAGGTCCCTCAGTAGCAGCAGGAACTTGCAGTTCATCTGGGATGGGTGCATCGAGAAGAGGAACCATCTGAAGAGGTACATTACAAAAATCCGTACCGACACCTCCTCGCTCTATCCCTCCAGATAGATCGACGCCTGCACCCCAGCGCCGAACTCCTCCAGTGTCTCCAGAGCTCCCCTCCTACCACCTCTCAACCCCACTACCTCTGACAGAGCTCCTAATAGGATGCTCTGGATTGGCCTCCTCCACCCAACCACAAACTCTGGCCCTAACAACTCTACCACATCGTCGTGGTAGTCCCTCCTCTCCTGTCCTACTACTGGTTCTCCATGAACCGACAGTCCTGTGAGATACGTCACATCCTCCAATGTGGGTATCATATGTCCCCAAGGCATGATGAATGCCTTACAATCCTCGTCCCACCTCTCCTTTAGTGCCTCAAGGTAAGGGACATCCACGTGAAAGGGCCGCACTGCCAGGAGGTGCCCAAACCCCATCTGCGCTACACGTGTCTACTGGGTCTCCAAAAGTGCCCTGTACCATGCCCAGCACAGGTCCCACGTCACTCGGCTCCTCATTCTGCCCTTTCCCTGCACAAAACATAGAAAATTAATGTCAGGATCGATTGCCGTTTATAACAAGTTGACGGAAACAATGTTGTTGTTTACATAAATTAGACGTCAATAGAGTGGTCGTTTATCAAGGTTGACGACAGGGGTGTTGCCATTAAGTTCATCAGTAGATGTCCAAGTCTTTGCCGTTAAGCTCACCTTGACGACATCGACCTAGACGTTTATAGGAACTCGACGTCAAGTTCCTGATCAACTCGACGACACCTCCCCTATTTCCCCTTCTTTTCCACTTTTGTACATACACCCATTCTTACACAGGGAAGGGTTTGAGAGGTCCTCTTCTTACCTTTGGCTGGCGTGGAGCCTTCTGGGGTGCCTTGACCTTTGTCTCTTCCTCCCTCTCTCCATCGCCTCCAGCCGGGTTTTCCCCCTCCGATGCAAGGTCCTCCTCCTCCACCAAGCTTGCCTCCTTCGATGATCCCCCCGTCGTCTCCTCCTCTTCCTCCATCCACCGAGGGTGGTCTCGGAGGGATTGTTTCTTTTCCATCGCCATCAGGTGAACGATGCACAGTCCAAGTGAAAGAGAAAGGGGAAGAAGAAGAAATCAGAGAGTTAGGTGAAGATTTAGAAGGAGAGTGAGCAAGAGAGGAGAGGAAGGCGAAGAGAGCTCTGGCGGTTTGGGAATGAAGTGAAGAGGCGCCAGAGATGGCCTCGGGAGCAAAAAGCTGTGTTTTGAAATTGACGTCAACAAAGTGCCCGTTGATTTTGGGTTGACGGCAAGGGTATGGTCATTTAGTTCTTACATCGAGGCACCCTATCAGACCACCGTACCACGGTTAATGACCTGTTTGTGGACGTCTACCTATAGGTTAGCGGCCATCGATCTGGATGCCTACCTTCTGCCTTATTATTAATGACAATGTAGTGGACATTTACCTGATCTTGACGTCCATCGATGTGGACGTCAACCTGTCCCTCACAGAAACTCTCACAGAACACAGAAATAACACAATTCAAGGCATACAACACATTGGGCTTAATGCTAATCATTGTTTATTCATCAAAGCTTGTGTGTTACACTTATTGAAATGAAAGTACATCATCTTGCTCTATGAGCCATAAGAAATCACATGAGATGAGACGAATTGTGTCAATGTACTCTTCATAGGCCAGAACATCCTTCCAATTCTCTTGCACTGCCTGTCCCACCTTCTGGCTAGCAGTGTACCTCTCCCATGTCTTCTTGGCCTTCTTTATCGGCTTCTCATTCATGCTCGGAATGATCATGGTAGTGTAGTGAGATGAAGCTGGAATTCCCCGTGGTATTCCTAGCTGATGTTGGCATCGATGTGGCTGGTACACCACCTTCTAATCAAGACCAGTCAGCCACAGGTCTCTGTCCTCTCTGGTGTGAACTCTAAACTCAATGGTCCTCCTGAATAGTGGTCTCTCTATGAAGTCCTCCGCTGGGAAGTATCCTAGGTAATCGCGCTAGGCATCTCTGCTCTTCAGGTGTGCTGTCACACACTTGATCTCATCTTCTGGCTCATACCACGCCCTGCTACAATACACCAAACTCCGAAGGAAGATTCTAGAGGGGGTAGGTTGTTTCTCAGCATAATCAAACTTTAGATGAGCTTCCATCCATACCTGAAGTAGAAACAAGCTCCCACATATGCATCCGCCTAGGCGCATTGTAGTGAGGGAGTTGTAGAGGTGTGCCAGCACTGTAGGGGTGAGTGACTGTCCATGCCACAACAGAGATAGGATTTCCACATGCTCATACAGAAGGAAATCACCACTGGTAGGGAACAAGAACACACCGGCGAGGGAGAGTGTCAGTCCATGGGTCGCCCTCTCACCGCCTATCTTCTTCACATGCTGGATCAACCACCAGGCCAATCGGTCCAAGAAGATCCCATTCTTGTTCGTCATTCTCAGCACCTCCTTCTTGTCCTGCACAATATCTGCCAGAATCTCTTCCCACGGTAGAAGAGGGGTCACAGTGTCATACTCCAGGCAGTGTTTCCAGCCCAGGAACAGTTCCACCTCTTCCAACAGCACGATTGCCTCGAATCCCTGGAACACAAATGTGTGTGTGTGTGGGTGCCATTGCTCCACAAGTGCTCCCAGAGCATCAAATCCCCACCACATGTCCTTCATGTTCTTGGCCAGAACGACCATAAAGCTCAGGTTCCATGCCCCAATGTAGCTCCTCATGTTGATTGTTAATGCGTTTACCAGGTTGGTCAGCCAGGAGAAGGCTCGTACCTGGCCCTGACTTGGGAAGGCGGGCACATCCTGCACATCCAGGAAGCACAACAAGAAGGAGGTGGGGAGTTTTCAGCAAGAAAGGAAGCAAGAACAAATGTTACATACCTCTCCATTGGCCAGTCGGGTGCTCAGAAGCCCCGAAACCTTGCTCAAAACACCCGGGTTCATGCTTGTGGAGTTTCCGGTGGATGTAGAGTCCATGGAGACTTGGTGCAGATCATTCAGAAGGTCTCTGGGTCGGAGTTGAGGAAGGAAGGACGGACGTTGAAGAAGGAAATGTCCTAATGGCCTCCCAATTGCAATTTGTTTGGTTTTATCTGTTGGCAGGTTAACGTCAACATCGTTTGACGTCGGTTCACTATTGACGGCAATATATGTGGACGTTTACTTTTGTAGACGACAAACTATGTTAACGTCAACTGTGCAATGATGACAATCAAGGTTGACGTCAACTGTGGCGAATTTTCAAAGCTTTCTCATTTATATGTCCATTATTTCTCATCTTGTGTTTTGAGTTCTTTTGCAGGACATTCAAGCACAGACGATGCTTCAAATCTGGGAATGCTCATGTGACTTTGAGTGTTGTACAAATATGTCTAACATAGGTTTAGTCACTAGAGGCAAATAACTTGGCGACCGTGAACCCAGAGTTCCCCTTTACTAAAAATTGTGACGAGTTTGCAATCTCCCTATTATTTGTTTGGCCATAGAAATTTCCTCTGGTTTTAACTTGCATTTTAGATAGGAAATCCACACCAACATGCATCTAAGATTTCACTGCTAACATTCTCTTGCTAATTTTTTAAAAAATGGAGATTTTCCTCAATCACTGTGGCACTCAGCTCAAGTGGCTAAACAAATCAGCACTGCCTTCCTAAATATCAAAACTGATATCGGACCGTTGTTGCCCATTCTCCAAACAACCCCAAACAGTCCCACTGGTCACATCACAAAGTTATCATTTTAGTCAACCAGTCTTATTGAGTTCATGTGAACCGTTCGTCAGTCATGAGCTTAATTCTGGACTTCCAGCCTTCCAAACAATGATTCAAGTTAGAATCTTTGATGATCCTTTGAGAGTACAATCGATCCCTCTTATCTTTACAACTCCCTGATTAGACAAACGTCCTGATTATGTCAGCGGGTCCCGACGGACTTCGGTTGTGAGATCTTCTTGATTCAACTGTCATGTTACGACTCCTTTGACTCGGTCAACACCAAAAACCAGTCAAAGTCCTACTTGGCAATGCCGGGAACCCTACCACTGGGTTGCAGTTGTAATTACATGGGTAGATCACCCCCCCTTTCCACACACTTGTCTCTTAGATGATTCATTACTTGCTTCTAGCCTAACTCATTCGTGTGGCTCGCTAGAATTCCTATCCTCAGGGATGATCCTTTTATCAAATCTCCACGTTCTTTGTTTATCGAGACACCAACCTTTCAGTCCTCTCCACTCCCTTGCAAGGTCGGATGTGTCACGCCCCTCCAATTTAGCAGCGGAATAAATCAGAGGAAAACGTGAACCAAGTACATAGTAGAGAAAAATGTACATTCTGTTGAGTAAATCAGAGTATCTAATGAACAATAATTGGACTAAAACTCTTCATTTCATTGAAATTCCACTAAGACTATTACAACCACTAATTCAGAGCCAATACAGAGGGCTCAATGACATCATTACATAAAAAAGAAATCTAAAGCAATAACTACTAGACTCCATTGTGCTACGGTGACTTCATCAACTGACTCCGGGTCACTCATGACTCTGGTCCTGTCCCATTGGTGTGTGTAACGTCATTGTTCGACTTACCTGAGACACAATAACAAATAACGAAGGGTGAGCGATAACGCCTAGTAGGACTTAAATCTCAATAGTCAAGCAGGCTTTAAATGATTAATGCTTTAAATGGCAGAGTAACTAATGATAGAGAGAGTCATGTAAAGTCGAGAAAGTAATAGTACAAGTAACATGATTCAAATAGTAGACGGATCAAGTATAGCACGATGATTAAAGTCAAGTCACGCAATAGCAAGTAATGTCATTGTCAAGAGATAGCAAGCGACAAGTATAGCAAGAAGAGAGATAGTAGATAGTCATGTAAAGAGTAAATTGCATGTTGATTGATTCTCATCAATCAAAATAGTATAGCATTTTTGATTAACTTTCGTCACTAAAAATCAAAATAGTAATGGCACTTTGGTTATCCGTAGATAGACAAGAGAGAATATAGCACTTTTGTCATCAATAGACAACAAGAGAGTATAGCACTTTGAATGCAATCAAGTCGCGATAGCACGCAATAACTCAAGAGAGCAAGTATCAAGTAGAGCAAGTAGAGAGTACGACAGTAGTCGCTCAATAACAGGATAGTAACAGTTTAGTAACAGTCAGCGATAGCATAGTAATCGCACAGTGTGTCTGAATCACCAGACTAATAGTAACAGTATAACAATCAGATGTCTAGCTAATTCAGAACAGTCAGTCAGAGCCGGTGCAATGTAGAACACCGTCTATAGCCCCTGCAGGTATTTTCGAGTGGCTCTCTGTCCCCAGGACTAGATGGGAGCCCCTCGGACACTCTCCGTGCCCTGAACAGTATGCATTCAAGTCAGTAGAGTCACAAGACCCATTTTAGCACTAGACAGTCATGAACAGTTCAAACAGTAGGAGCCACACAACTCAAAAGGTAACAAGAGAGTACTATATGAATAGACGAGAAAAACGAGATAGTAGAGTGAACGTGAATAGATGAGCGAGTAGAGTATAGATGAGATCTTATGGTCATTGCACATGACACGTCGAGTAACGAGCGATAGTAACAGTTGCTCAACACATGCGTACGGCGTTGACAGTCAGGTGGAATACACAACCCTTCCACTGGCCTCGTTATGCACAGGTCCAGAGGTCTGGGGTGATTCAAGATAAGAGAGAGAACAACTAAGGCCGTACGGATCTTACTGATCCCTAGAGTGTATCATAGGTGTTAGGGTACAACCAGCTCGTCGACCATGTGGGAATCCATGGACAGAGGAGACTTACGAAGGCCTTGAACAAAGACTCACTAGTCCGGCAGAAGGAGTATCTGACGGAGAGTTCGTCCAAGTCAAGAGAGTGTGTATATAGAAACACGTGCTCGACGTTCTAGAGGAATTCTAGAATAGTGGAGTGTCGATAACGGTATTCCCAAAACATCATGAGTAAACATAGACAAGTTCATTTAAAATAGGGCAATTAATATATATAATGGAAATAAATTTGCTAGATGTACATGTGACAATTTTCATGCCAAGTTAAGCCATATAGGATGGTTCAAAGTGAGTGCAAGTATAAGAGAAAATCATGGGCAAGATAGATCATGTGATTAACTTGAGTTAATTAAAATATATTCAATAATTACAACTTCATTTTTCTGTGTACATGACAGTTAATAAGACATGGGGAAACTATATAACAATAGATCTTGCAAAAGGTGGGTTTTTATGCAAAAAAACTGAGATCGCGACGCACCCTTGTAACGGTCGCGACGGGATCAGGTGTGAACGTGACGGGGGCTTGTAAGGATCACGACGGGCATGTCTGAACAGTGGGCAGGTCGCGACAGAGTCTTATGAAGATCGCGATGGGTCGTTCGGTCAGGCGGCCAGAACGCGATAGGGTTCCCTGTCGCGATCGAACCCTGTCGCGATAAAATCGCGATAGGTACCTATGTCACGACGGCCCTGAGAACGCGACCTATCGGGCCGTCGCGTCCTCAGGTTCTGAGCCTGAGTTCGAGCAGGAAAAGGACTGAGCCTTGGATTACGGGCCAAGTTGCTATAGTTTGACACATGGTGCTTTAAAAATTAAGAACAAATTGTACAGTGCATGAAAAATCTCGAAACCAGTTCT
>CM024761.1:34389367-34449070 GCA_014218235.1 Colocasia esculenta | reverse complement strand
ATATAGTAATGCAAGGGAGAAGGGATAGGAATATATACTTACCTGACTTACCTATGAAGCTTCATTTTTGTGATTTTCTGATTTTTGAATTTTTTTTGTTTGTGTTTTTCTGTTGATAAAGAAAGTATAATCGACTGAAAGCAAATAAATATGTACAAACACAACAAAATTACAAGCAAGCTATGTATAGACACAAAACACAAACAAATAAACGCGACGCCTCTGGGGGCCACGACACTGTTGCGTCGCCATAGGGGTTGCGACCTTAACGTGTCGGATCAGGGCGTCGTGACACTGTTCGGTGCGATAAACTCCAAAACAGAGCCTTATCCTTATCCTAAAGCTAATTCTAATGCCTATGAGACTCTTAAACCCAAACCTACTGCTACTCTAACACCAATAGATGAATTAGGATGGGATTAGCACCCCCTAGAGCTCTATAAAAGGGTGCAGGGCTCTAACCCGTAGCTCATCTCTCTCTCTTCTCTCTTTTGTTTTCTCTCTCTTCTAGCCAGAAGGGATCTTTTTCTTCCCTCCAAGCCAACCCCATACCCTATGGCAGTCCCAAAGCAGCAAGGACAACCCTGCAGATCTCCTACACCTCTCCTCTGTCCCGGCCACTTAAGCTCAGACATGAAGTTTAAGTAAGTGTTTTCTCTCTCTTCTTTTTTGATTTCTCTCTCTCTTCTTCTTCTTCTTTCTGCTCTTCTTCTCCTCTCCTACCAATCCTCTCTTCTCCCTTCTAGATCCTCCCATGGTAGGCGTGTTTCCAAGATACCGTGGTTGGAGCCTATGATCAAGGCGCTCCCCATAGCGTCCATTAACTTGCTGAGGGAGTGGAAGCTTACTACCGTCCTCGTGCTGGCCAAAACCACCACAAGATTGTGCATGTGTGGGACAGCATCACGATGCTCGTGGAATTGTGGCATCCACAACTCACACGTTCATCTTCCCCTCATTTGAAGCCACTATTCTACTAGAAGAGTTAGAGCTCATGCTGGGGCTCCCTAAAGACATGAAGAGATCAGAGCACCTCATCTCGCACACCGTCCTCTGTAGACTCCTGGGCCATCCTTGGCAATGTTACCAACCGACTGGGACTTGAGTACCTGACCAGCCCGGGCCACATCCATCTCATCCCCCTTTCTCAATGGATCGCCTCTCAATGCAAGAGGAAGACGGAGAACTATCTTGCTATTGCTAAGGCCGCCGCCATCTGCATATGCGGCATCATTCTCTTCCCCGCATAGGATCACCTTCTGACCGCAGCCAACCTGAGCATTATTAGCAGCATGTGGGAAGGTATGTCCATCTCTCAAGCTGTTCTCGGTTACCTCTATGTTGGGCTTTTCCTCTACAGCCATTGGCGGACCGCTCTTCGGCTCTGTGGTCTCCCTCGAATGCTGGATGGGCATGCATATCAACTTCAAGGTGACGGATGACACTTCCGTCAAGTGCATGTGCATGGTCCACCACCCGCTTGCCTTCATTGGCACTCTGCTCTACATGACCACTCAAGCATAGTGCAAGAGAGCAGTCAAGGGACTAAAGGAGTGGAGGTTGTACTTAAACACGCTAACAGTGGAGAAATTCGAGATGCATCCGACCTTCCTCCATAACAAGATAATATGCCTTCCTCAGTGCATCGGCTAACTTTAAGACTAATCGGCAATGAAGCATTGGTCCTCTACAAACCCGATCGATGCTATCTTCAGCGTGGTGCAGCCCGCATAGTGTACCGACTCTCTCTCACTACCGCCTATCCAAGGACGGAAGATGGATGATAAACAGGATGAACGGGACGTGATGAGTGCCATCGTCCACTAGGAGGGGTGTGCTACAAGCCTCATCATAGCGGAAGTGGCAGAGGACGAGGATGTGTATCAAGAATACTTGCAAGCATTGAGGAAGATCCGGCCACGTGGAGATCGCGCCATGGCGATGGGGGAGGCTACACAGGGTGTTTGAGAAGGGTAGGAAATGTATAAGGTGGTAGATAGGGCTTTGGAAAAAAGACTGATTAATTGATCATAGGCATGATTAGGACTTGTATTTGCAGATTTGGATCAATAAAATGAATTTTCTTCACTGTTTGCATTGTTCAGTTGATGACGCGATAGCTACAGATATAGGCCCGACTGCCACACAGATGGAGGTGGCAGTGCCCAGGTGGGGGAGCTGACGATGGAGCTGGCGACGCTGCACATGCAGGGGTCGTCAGCGGACCAGGTGGAGCTGACCCGACTGCACACCGAGGTAGCTGCGCAGCAGGCCCGAATTGAGGAGCTTCGAAGTTGCATGGCAATGATGAGCCAGGCTACTTAGAGCGGAGTGAGTGGAGTGAGTGGCGCCTCCGTGAGATAGTTTTTGGCGGGTTCCTTCAGTCATAGGAGGAATGAGGAGGAGGAGAGACGCCGAGTGGGTGACACGAGCACCCGGAGTGTCAGGGGTGGTGGCGAGATACCACCTCCACTTGAGAGGCAAAAGGGATTCGGGAAGAGTGGTGGTGGATAGTGAGGAGTTTGTGAGCCACCTCCCATTTATCTTATACATGATGTTCATATTAGTAGACATTTTGCTTTTGTGCCAATGTTTGTGAATGCTTGAATGGATTGTGATTGACACAAGTACACAAGTGAGAAGTGAGATTTGAGAGAGAGGAGAGAAAGGGAGAGAGAGAGAGAGAGAGAGAGAGAGGAAAATGAGTATTGTTGCGCTAATCAAAACTTCCTGTCCCTGCACACTTAGCAAAACAAGTTAGATCTGCTATTGGCTCAGCTCCTGTATTAAGCAAGGAATGATTTTGACTTCATGATAGTCAAGGGGCTGAGCCTTATTAAATAGACGAAAAGTAAAGGAAATAATGCATGCTAAAATGATATGTACATCTAATTTTCTTTTGGATTTGAGATTTTCTAATTTTTATGAATTTTGAGATTTTCTAATTTTTTGGATTTTGGGATTTTTTGTTTTTTTAGATTTTGGATTTTTTTTATTGTTTGATTTTAGATTTTCTAATTTTTTGGATTTTTATTTTTTGATTTTTTGATTTTGTTGAATTTTGGGATTTTTGATTTTTAGATTTCTTGATTTTTTTTTTAGATTTTTGAGATTTTCTCTAGTGGCATCCTCTACACTTGAGTGATTAGTTATAAACCTCATCTCCTAACTTATGCTGTCAAATACTCCCCAGGTGTAGTGTGCATGTTCTTGGCTTCCTTATGGTTGATGCCCCTAGTTGCTAGTGTTCCTACACAGACCAGGTGTGGGAGTGTTCCGGTCATTAGTGGGGATGGGAAGACGTAAGGGGGGTAAGACGTGGTGTCGGTGCTTGGGAATTGGTTTGTTGACTGATCGTGAGGGTGTATTTATAAGGTTCGTCTATTGTTCAGAGACTTTATGGTCATTAATTTTTATTTATTTTTTTGGGGCGAATAGACGGGGCTCATTTTCGTCCCGCGGGGGACTTTGCAACTCTTACCATGCCCCTATTCTCCATTTTATCATTATGTTTTTGTTATTTCTTTCGTTGCATTGACCATCTCTATTTGAGATTTCATACACTGAATTTACGCCCCCCTTCGTCTTTACAAGTCAGCATCCTTTTGCCCTAGGCCTTGTCCGAATAGAAGAGAAAAGACATTCACCTTCCTACATAAGGCTAAGTAGGAACACTTTGTCTAAGGGGAATGACCGCGGGTTACAGGTTGTGTGTGTGGCTGACCCCTATTGGGTTGAGTGTAATTTCATATCATTTCCCCTCTTATTTTGATGATGACAAATGTGATTTTAATGCAAATAATTGAAACATGATAAACACACTTTACCTGAAATTTATATTCAAAAAGCATGTTTCAAAGCACACTTATCATTTGTACTCATAATAAAATATTTTACTAATGATATATGTGTTTAATTTTCAGGTACAAATACTTTTTGCAAAGGTGGTGTCGACACACCCCACAATGGTGTCGACACAATACCTCAGACTCAAAGGCAAAAAGCTGAAGAAATGCTGAGACTGTGTCGACACGAGTCAAAAGCAGGTCGACACGAGTCGCAAATTCCAGGAATTAGACTACTCAGGTCGACACTGATCAGGATCAGGTCGACACTGGACCTCGTTCCCAGAACAGTCTGTTTGCAGAATGGGACAGGGGTCGACGCAGGATGAGGCAGGTCGACACTGGACCTCGTTCCCAGAACAGTCTGTTTGCAGAATGGGACAGCAGGTCGACGCAGGATGAGGGCAGGTCGACACTGGATCATTTCCCAGAACAGCCTGTTTTCAGATTGGGACAGGAGGTCGACACCACCACCAGGGCAGGTCGACACACTACGGAAAGATTGCAACTTAAGATGGATGATTGCCACGTGTCATCCTAGGGCGATGGTGTATCAACTAGGATCGTGTGCCCTTGTACCAAAGGGTAACTTTGGAATCTTTTGGGTATAAAAAGCCCCCATTGGCCATCCATCACATCAAGAGACCCAACGAACTCTTGGAGCCTCCCGAAAGTTTCCCTTGGCGGCTAGAAGAGCTCATCTCCCTCCTCTGCTCTCCTGGTGTCTTCTGAAGACCAATTCTCATCAATTCAAGTGTGAGAATTGGAGTGTGATCCTTGAAGAAGCATTTGAAGCGCCTCAAGGAAGCAGATCAAGTAGAAGCATCCGTTGGAGAAGATTTCAAGGAAGATCCCAAGTTCAAAAGTGCAGAGCATCGTTTGGGACTTCAAGAATCCAAGCTTCTTCCCAATCTGAACTTCTACAAGGGAGTACAATTGAAGAACAAAGTTTTCATACAATTCTTACTGTACTTCTGTTCTTCTGAGACATTTTGAGATTGTGCAAGTGCTTCTGCATAATTCTCATGAATGTTCTCATGTTCGACATGATCTGCTGCTAGAAGATCTATGTCTTGTGTTGGTGTCTAGCAAAGTCATTTGTGAGCCATTGTGCTCGGTTTGAGTTGTCGAACTCAAGTGGTTGTTGAGCAGTCTTGCTCAGGGATCTAGAGTAGTCTTACTCTAGAGTTGTGTGAGTTGTAAACTCAGGTGTTGGAGTTGTCTGGCTCCAGTGGGTGTGTTACCCAGGTTGTTTAGTGAATCCTCACTGGGTGTGAGGGGTGGATGTAGGAATCACATGGGTGATTTCCGAACCACCTAAAAATCTCTGTGCACTTGTCTATTTGTGGTTTGATTCTATTATCCGTTAGATGCTTGCATAGGATCGCTTAAGATTCACTTAATCAACTGGTTTTCACATCTATTTTATCAACTCACTTAACATTCATCAGATCTGTGTTTTTCACTGTTAAAATTGCCTCTGATTCTAAAAGTATTTTTAAATTGCTTAAGCTTCCGCATAAAGTGGCATAGATCTATTCATCCCCCCCTCTAGATCTTATCCACACCTTTTCCTCGATCCTTCAATTGGTATCAGAGCGGGTTTACACTTGATCTGATTTGATCTGAGCAGTTTTGAGTATTGTGTGTTTGATTGCTTGATTGTTTGCTTGCTTGCTGAGTATTTCTTCTGTGCTTTCTTTTAAGTCAATGGATTCCAAAGGTTTCATAGCTGAGGGGCATTCCATAAATAGGCCACCATTCTTTAATGGAACGGACTATTCATATTGGAAAAATAGAATGCAAGTGTTTCTAAGAGCCCAAAACTATGAAATCTGGAAAGTGGTAGAAGTTGGTCCCTATGAAAACCAGGGAGAGGAAGAAACCTGGACTAGGGAACAAATAAGAAAAGCCACATTGAATTATAGTGCCATGAACATGATTCAATGTGCTGTTCATCCCAAAGAGTATTCGAGAATCTCAATGTGCAAATCTGCCAAAGAGATGTGGGATAAACTCGAATTACTTTATGAGGGAACATCACAAGTGAAGGAAACTAAGGCAAATATTCTTGTTTCAGAATATGAATTGTTTATGATGAAGTCTAATGAAACAATTTCTGAAATGTTTGCCAGGTTCATGGTTATTGTCAATGGACTGAAGGCCTTAGGTAAGGACTACACAGATGCAGACTTGGTAAGGAAAATCTTACGTTCACTTTCTTCAATTTGGCACACAAAGGCCACTGTCATTGAAGATTCTAAAGATTTGTCCAAAATTTCTTTGGATGAATTGATAGGATCCTTAATGACATATGAAATCAATTTGAAAAGAAATGAAGAACACATAACTAAAACCAAGCCAATGGCACTTAAGGCCTCTTCAAGTAATAAAGACAAAAGTCAGGAAAAGACAAGTTCTGAGGAGTCTGAGTCAAATGAGGATGAAATTGCCCTCATGACCAGGCAATTCAGAAAATTCTTGAAATATAGAAAAGAAAAATGTCTGGGAAAAAGAAGTTTTCCTCAGGTAAAAGAAACACTTCCTCTTCTAATTTCAACAAGAATAAAAAATCTGACGAAACTGTCATTTGTTACAGGTGCAATAAACCAGGACATATGAAGGGAGAATGTCCTGAGAACAAGAAGGAAAAGCACAAGAAGTTCCAGAAGTTCAAGAAGCCAAAGGCCATGGTAGCCACTTGGTCTGATGAAGACTCAAGTGAAGAAGAAGAAGACAAAAATCCTCAAGCTCTGAGAGTGAGGAAATCTGCTTCATGGCCAACAACTCTGAAGGAAAGGTAAGCACTCTTTTGAAGATTTCACTGTTGAAGATTGGCAGGATGTTTATCTGAATTAGTTGAAAAATATTCTGAAATGAGAAAAGAAAAATACATCTCAAAAAGAAAATTGAAAACATTTATCATAACCAATCTTCAAATAACAGAATTTGTGAGCTAGAAAATGAAATAACAGAATAATAAATGAGAAAAGAAAATTTCCTGAACCTAATTGATGATCTAAAGCTTGCCTCTCAAAAGGCCACCCAAGAATTCAAAGACCTATCTGAAAAGCTGGAAATGGAAAAACAAGAAAAACAACAAAAGATTGAAGAAATTAAAACTTCAAAACCAGCTAAAAGAAAGGGATGAAGTTATCCAAACCTTCACAAAAGGTAAAGATAACTTGGAGGCACTGCTAGGAACAAACATGACAACAACTTCTCATGGATTAGGATTCAACAAACAGAAACCAAAGAGAGACAAATCTGGTGAGAAAAAGGGCAAAGCACCATTAATTAAATTTGTCAAAGGTCCTAATCTTGAGAACACAGAAATCAAGCAAACATCAGACAAAACATCAAACAAACACAAAACAAATCAAAACTCAAAAACAAAAGAAGACAACCAGGTCGACACAGTCTCTGACAGGTCGACACCAGTCACAAGAAGAAGGCTTCTGTGGTTGCTGTGTCGACACCAGTCATGGAGAGGTCGACCTGCTCAACATCAACAGCTACAAACAACTCAATCAAAAATTCAAATAAAAATTTGAAAAACAAGAAAAAGTCAAAGGAAATCATTTATAAAGAACCTTGGACCTCCAAGACAGCATTTCAAGATGATTGGACCAATCCTTGGAGCCAATGGTATGACAACCCTTGTTGGTATCATCCTCAATTCTTTTATCCAAACCTTTTGATGTACCAACAAAATCCATGGATTCCATCTCCTCATCTGAATTCCTATGCTCAAATGAAAACTCCCCTCCCACTAAAAACAAAAATATGGTGCTTTCATTCCTAAGGGAAAGAACAAACAGAAAAAGACTGAAAACACCAATGTAACAAAACAAAAATAAAAAACAAGTCAAATTTGGGTGAGAAAAGATTTACTAACAATGTCCAAACATTCTGATGGTCCCAACTCTGTTTGGGTACCAAAATCTTCTCTCCACTGATCTATTTTGCAGGAAGGTCGTGCACCCAACTCCAATGTGTGGTTTCTTGACAGTGGGTGTTCACGACACATGACGGGAGACAGAGCCAAATTCTCATTCCTGATTGAAAAGGAGGGAGGGTCAGTAACTTTTGGAGGTAAAAATAAAGGAAAGATCATAGGATCTGGTAAGGTTGGTCAAACTTCCTCAAACTCTGTAGATAATGTTTTACTAGTTGATGGTCTTGATTACAATTTGCTCAGTATCAGCCAACTATGTGACAAAGGTCACAAAGTTGTGTTTGAATCTGATTTCTGTAAGATAATTGACTCATCAACTGATAAAATCAATTTTTTGGAAAAAGGGAAAACAATGTCTACATGATCAACCTAAATAAAAACTTTTCTGAAAATCTTTGCTTTGTTGCAAATAAAGATGAAATTGCATGGACTTGGCACAAAAGACTTGGCCATGCAAGTTTCAGAACAATGAATAAGTTGTTAAGATTGATTTGGTTAAGGGTCTTCCTGAATCTTTCTCTAATGTTGAAAATCAAGTTTGTGGGATCTGTGCTAAGGAAAACAAACAAGAAAATCTTTTAAAAACTTCAATGAGGTACTCACATCTAGGCCACTAGAATTACTTCACATGGACCTTTTTGGCCCTACAAGAATTCTAAGTCTAAGTGGCAAAAGATATGGGTTTGTAATCATTGATGATTTTACTAGATTTACTTGGGTTATTTTTCTGTCCCACAAAAGTGATACTTGTCTTGAATTCAGGAACTTCTGTACCACTGTCTTAACAACTTATCCATATAAAATCAAAAATATTTTGACTGATCATGGGGGTGAATTTGAGAAACACATCATTTTCTGATTTATGTGCTGAATTTCAAATATTCCACAAGTTTTCTTCACCAAGAACTCCAGAACAAAATGGAGTTGTGGAAAGAAAGAATAGAACTCTTGTGGAAATGGCTAGATCCATGCTCTTAGGAAGTAATTTGCCCAAATCCTTTTGGGCTGAAGCTGTAAACACAGCCAATCACATTCTAAATAGAGCATTGATCAGACCAAAAATCAGAAAAAACCCCTATGAATTATTGAAAAACAAAAAGCCAACTGTATCTTATTTTAAAACTTTTGGGTGCAAATGCTTTGTACACAACAATAACAAAGAAAACCTTGACAAATTTGATGCTAAAAGTCAGGAAGCCATCTTCCTTGGCTATTCTGAGGTGTCAAGGGCTTTCAAAGTGTACATTCTTAAAACTAAAACTGTTGAAGAATCTCCACATGTTATCTTTGATGAAAATTCCTTTTCAACTAATAATTCTAAATCTTGCAGGGAAAGACAAGACACTGAAGAGGATGAATTTATTGTGGACTCTTCACCAACTGTTGAGGAGTTTGAAAACATTGAAGAGAACCTGAACACACCATCTTCAAGTGGTTCAGGTAATATTGTCCCAGAAGTGGGTACTTCTCAACAGGTAATTTCTGAACATCGATTTTTGAGAGATCACCCATTAGACAATGTGGTTGGCAATGTACATGATAGAGTTAGGACTAGATCATCATTCCTGCATGATATTGAAGAAGACCCACTAGCTCTAATTTCCCAATTGAACCAAAGTCAATTGATGAAGCCTTATCAAGTTCTGATTGGATTAATGCCATGCATGATGAACTTCATCAATTTGAAAGAAATCAAGTATGGGAATTAGTACCTAGACCTAGTGACCAAACAGTCATTGGCACTAGATGGGTTTTCAGAAATAAGTTGAATGAAAATGGTCAAGTCATTAGAAATAAAGCTAGGCTAGTTGCAAAGGGGTACAATCAAGAATTTGGAATTGATTTTGAAGAATCATATGCCCCTGTAGCTAGACTAGAAGCAGTTAGAATTTTCCTTGCTTTTGCATCCTCCATGAAATTCAAAGTTTATCAAATGGATGTCAAAAGTGCATTTTTAAATGGATATATTAAGGAAAATGTTTTGTTGAACAACCTCCTGGATTTGAAAATGAAAAACATCCTAACCATGTTTTCAAGCTTAATAAGGCTCTCTATGGTCTTAAGCAAGCTCCAAGAGCTTGGTATGACCGTTTGAGTACCTTTTTACTTGAAAAAGGATATTCTAGAGGAAATGTTGATCAGACTTGTTCACAAAAATAGTCAAAAATCAAATAATTGTGGTCCAAATTTATGTTGATGACATAATATTTGGCTCAACCAATAAAGGCCTATGCACTGAATTTTCAAATCAAATGAAGAATGAATTTGAAATGAGTTTAATGGGAGATTTAACATTTTTCTTGGGATTGCAGGTTAACCAAACATCTGAAGGGATCTTCATCAGTCAAGCCAAGTATGTCAAGGAACTTCTCAAAAGGTTTGACTTTCAGAACCTCAAGCATTCAAGCACACCTATTGCTATAAATGCTAAGCTAGAAGAAGACTCAAATGGTAAGTCAGTAGACCCAAAGACCTACAGAGGTATGATTGGCTCTCTACTCTATCTTACAACTTCTAGACCAGATATTCAGTTTAGTGTGTTGTGTGTGCTAGATTTCAGTCTAATCCTAAGGAAAGTCACATGTTAGCTGTTAAAAGAATTTTCAAATATCTTGTTGGAACATGTGATTTAGGAATTTGGTATCCTGCTAATTGCAAGCTAGATTTGATTGCCTATTGTGATGCTGACTATGCTGGGTGTAAATTAGATAGAAAAAGCACAAGTGGCTTGTGTTTATCCTAGGTGGGTGCCTTATTTCTTGGGCTTCCAAGAAGCAACATTCAGTTGCACTGTCAACTGCAGAGGCTGAATATGTTGCAGCAGGTAGATGTGGAACTCAGATTCTCTGGGTGAAACATCAACTTCTCGATTACAACCAAGATTTAGGTTGTGTACCCATCCTATGTGATAACACAAGTGCAATAAATCTGTCTAAGAACCCCATTCAGCATTCTAGAACCAAGCATATTGAGATTAGGCATCACTTCTTGAGAGATGAGGTTGCAAAGAAGTCCTTTGAACTCCACTTCATTGAAACTGAAAAAACAATTGCAGACATATTCACCAAACCCCTTCCTGAAAACAGATTTTCATCCTTGAGGAGAGAACTTGGTCTTTGTAAATGTCCACATTCTTGATCTCTCTTTAGGTTGGGTTGAGTGTTATGCATTGTCTAAGGGGGAGTTCTTTTCACATCATAACCTTTGCTTCCTTCAGTCACACTGTCCATATCTCTCTCAATTCCACTTCCATTTCTTTGGACAATAAATTCTTCAACTCTTATTGTGTTGAAATTTCTTGGTATATCAAATGGTGACTTGGAGAAGGACAAGTCAGGCTTGTCTGGACACTTTCACTATGCGTGAGTGTATATCTCCGCCAAGTACTAAGAAATGAATATGCAATTGCTGAGGGGGAGCTTTTATTGTTAAAAGAAAATTATCTTTCTTGATTTCAAAAACTTGCATATCTTTATTTTGATAGAAAATGATTGAAATCATCATCTCAGGGGGAGCTAGAAAATTCACAAGTCATGACTTTTGCAAAATTCATAACTTTTCTTGCATTTCATCAATTTCCTGCATGATGTCATCATTCAGATGTCTAGAGTCTCAAATGATCCTTTGAGTGATCTATCATATTTTACTAATCAACTGTCAACTATGTTTTCAACCCACAGAAACTCAGAACTCTTCCAAGATTGAAAACAACTTGTGTCTTGAAATTAAAACATCTCTTTGTTTGCAACTGATGTTGGATAAAATTGATTTCTATCTTACAAAACTCTTAAAAACTTTGAAAATTCAACAGAGCAATGGCATTTGTACTGAGAAACTGCACACCTTCACAATGAATGAAGTGCCATGCATGTCATGAGGCACTAATGCTATCTCTGTTCAAAGGGGATAAAAAATTCAAAAATAAATTCAAATACAGCAAAAATGTGCTATACTTTTTGATGATGACTGAGTAACTGGAATATTGGCGTCTACAAAACGTATATTTTCATGTCAAAAGGTCATCATTTACCCCTTTGAGACTTGACAATGAATAAATCTTAAGTATCCAGGGACTATGGTGTGTAAAAAGCACTAGTACTTGAGTGAAAAAGATTTATATCATTTGATAGTCTGTTACAAAAACAAAATATGTGTGTTAATGGAGTTTTGTTTAGAAAGAATCATTTTCATCATCATCAAGTTGTTCTTTAAGATTGTGTTTTATTTTCAAAACAATTGTATTCAGTCTAGAGGATATCTTTATTTCTTTAACGTTGAGAAATATGGTAGCTTATAGTTGATTGTTAGATATATTATATCCCTCAAATCATCATTTCATTGACTCAAGTCTTTGAATGCTCATATCCTATTGGAAATTGTTTAAAACTTGAATTGTGATGAATTTTTGCAAAATATAACAAATGAATTTTTAAGTCTCTTAAAAATCCTTGAAATGACTATTTCTCTCATTGATTATCATTTTAAAGAAGTCCCAAAAATTCTCAAATTTTCTTTCTCAAAAAATTCAACTTTCTTCATAGGCCAGGTCGACACCACATCTATCCCGTGTCGACACACACCCTAGGTCAGGTCGACACTAAAGTCTTCCAGTGTCGACACTGCACCCCTTGCCAGATTTTTTAAATCGTGGGTTCCGGTTTAGCCCATGTTGTTCCTGCGGGGTATTGCACCACTGCAACCCCTTTTTAGGCATCAGGTCGACCCGACGGTCGCTTTTCTCTCATTTCCGGCAAGAAATTCCACAAACTTCTCTCTCAATCACATACCTTTCTCAATCATCTCCCTCTTCTCCTTCATCACTCACTCCCGATTCCACTCCAACCTTGCAACCATGGTGAGAAAATTGGGTCCTCGCCGTGGAGCAAAATCTCAGGCCTCATCTAGGCCAGTTCGGGCAGAGGTTGATGTTTCTCTATCAGAAAGAAGAACCAAACGGCGCAATGACCCTGCAGAGCAACCAGGGTCCTCCTCTGCATCTCAGCCAGCAGCCAAGAGAGGTAGACCCTCTCTTCGGGCAGAGGTAGGGTTTCTACCAACCCTAGACCTGAGAATCCGGGCTCCTCTTCTGGAGATTCTGAGGAGTCATCATCATCTTCGTCTGAGTCTTCCCAGTCTCAAGAAACCAACCCCTCAGAGTCCATCAGTGCAGCTAAGCTAATCCTAAAGCCCAGAATAGTGGATTTGACAGACATTCAGCTAGCAAATACCTTTCCAGAAATTCAGACTCTTCTCTTTTCAGTCTTGGTTAATCTTCATTTCTGAATTTCAAATCATGTATCCAAGACTTGTTCAGGAATTCTACAAGAATTTGAAATGCACAGATGAAGGGTATCAGTCAAAGGTTAAGGGGATTGCTATTGACATGCCCACAGACATAGCTGCCTCAATTTTCAAAGTACCAGATGAAGGGGCAGATTATCATATTTCGAATTTGATCTTCATGAAGCTTATACCATCATGACAGGCCTTCTGCTGATAAATCTGATCCCAGACAAACCTTTGTCACCAAATTCAACACAAAACATTTCCCCTGTGTTGAGGATCATCCACCATATGTTGACCACAATCATTACCCCTCAAGGTGGTGGAAGGGACAGACTCACAGATATACAGAGGTTCATTCTCTATTGCATGGCAAAGGACATCAAAATCAATCTCCATGTAATAATGTATCAAATTATATCTGAAACAACCAGGAAAGACCTCAAGAGATCTCTTCCATATGCTGCACACCTGACTTCAGTGTTCCAGCACTTTGGTGTGCCTTTGGACAATGAGAAATCCCAGTCTATCCCTAATCCAACATCTATCGCTTCAAGAATATTCAGAAATTCATGGGATTCAGACTGGAGGGTAATCAAGTTAGGAGAGGGCCAGTTGTAGTTGAGGCCTCAAGCTCAAGAGGAACAGCCTCAAGGTCAAGGGGACCAGCCCCAGGGTCAAGAGGAACAGCCTCAAGGTCAAGGGGACCAGCCCCAGGGTCAAGAGGAACAGCCTCAAGCTCAAGGGGACCAGCCCCAAGGTCAAGAGGATCAGCCTCCTTTGAATGAGGATCAGCCTCAAGTCTCAACTGAAGGTGATATACCATTCATGCCCCACTCTCACCTCAGTTTCAACCCTCCTCCATGCACACTGAATTTGACATTCCACATGTCTCTCCACAACCCACATTTCAAGCATCCACATCCTCTGGTGGACCTTCTGTTCCACCAGAGTTGTTCTCCTTTTTAAATGATAAATTTGAAAACTTGAACACCTCTATTCAAACCATGTCAGAAACCTTTGAGTTGAGGATTCAGAGATTGGAGAACACTGTGTCTGCCAAGTTCATAGAGCAAAAAGCTGCCTCAGACTATGCAGCTCAAAGATTCAATAGATTAATTGGTACAATGGCAGATGCTTCAGTTCAGCTGAAGGAGCACCAGCAAAAGTTGGAGATAGTTCTTCAGGGAATTTTGGCAAATTCCCAAGCTGATGTCTTCAAACCAAGCAGACACTACATGAGATCACCAGCACAAGACTTTCTTTTGCACATCTAGTGGATGATTTGGAGAGCATGAGGAATTTCAATGCTCACATTGACAAACAGATCACTGATTTGACAATGGAATTCAAAATCATGCAAAGGCCTGGTTGGTCAGCTGGATCATCTTCCTCTTCACAACCCATATCAGCTGATCTAGACAGAATTCAAGCTACTTTGATAGAAAACTCAGACAGAATGGAACATTACTTGCATACAAGACTCACAACCATTCAAGATCAAATGAAGTCCAGCTTGACTTTCATGGAGAAAGATTGTCAGACATTGAGACAATCTTAGTTCCCATTCCTCCTCCTCCTCCACCTTCTACATAATGTAATTCTTTTTGATGTCAAAGGGGAGAAGAAAGAAAGAGAACAAGAAATGATTGTAATTTTTGGAAAGATTGTAATGTTTACTCTTGAATGAAATGAAATGGTTTTTGCTTAGCTTGAATGAACTTTGTCATTTGTGTCTTCAATGTGATTGAAAATTGTTATGTGAATGTGAATGTATGAATGCTTGTCAAGTTGCTTGACTTCTTTATGCAACTAACTTACTTCAAGTAACATTGTACTTCACTAGTACAACCATCAATTGTGACTGAGTTATATTTAAAGGTCTTGACAAGCATGAACAAAAAGAAAAATAAGGACTTTGAATAACCAAAATTGCTTAAAATCACATCTCATCAAAACCTCATTGTCATATGGATTTAATGTTGCCATCATCAAAAAGGGGGAGATTGTTGGGTTGAGTGTAATTTCATATCATTTCCCCTCTTATTTTGATGATGACAAATGTGATTTTAATGCAAACTAATTGAAACATGATAAACACACTTTACCTGAAATTTATATTCAAAAAGCATGTTTCAAAGCACACTTATCATTTGTACTCATAATAAAATATTTTACTAATGATATATGTGTTAATTTTCAGGTACAAATACTTTTTGCAAAGGTGGTGTCGACACACCCCACAATGGTGTCGACACAATACCTCAGACTCAAAGGCAAAAAGCTGAAGAAATGCTGAGACTGTGTCGACACGAGTCAAAAGCAGGTCGACACGAGTCGCAAATTCCAGGAATTAGACTACTCAGGTCGACACTGATCAGGATAGGTCGACACTGGACCTCGTTCCCAGAACAGTTTTTGCAGAATGGGACAGGAGGTCGACGCAGGATGAGGGCAGGTCGACACTGGACCTCGTTCCCAGAACAGTCTGTTTGAAGAATGGGACAGCAGGTCGACGCAGGATGAGGGCAGGTCGACACTGGATCATTCCCAGAACAGCCTTTTTCAGAATTGGGACAGGAGGTCGACACCACCACCAGGGCAGGTCGACACACTACGGAAAGATTGCAACTTAAGATGGATGATTGCCACGTGTCATCCTAGGGCGATGGTGTATCAACCTAGGATCGTGTGCCCTTGTACCCAAAGGGTAACTTTGGAATCTTTTGGGTATAAAAAGCCCCCAATTGGCCATCCATCACATCAAGAGACCCAACGAACTCTTGGAGCCTCCCGAAAGTTTCCCTTGGCGGCTAGAAGAGCTCATCTCCCTCCTCTGCTCTCCTGGTGTCTTCTGAAGACCAATTCTCATCAATTCAAGTGTGAGAATTGGAGTGTGATCCTTGAAGAAGCATTTGAAGCGCCTCAAGGAAGCAGATCAAGTAGAAGCATCCGTTGGAGAAGATTCAAGGAAGATCCCAAGTTCAAAAGTGCAGAGCATCGTTGGGACTTCAAGAATCCAAGCTTCTTCCCAATCTGAACTTCTACAAGGGAGTACAATGAAGAACAAAGTCTTTTCATACAATTCTTACTGTACTTCTGTTCTTCTGAGACATTTTGAGATTGTGCAAGTGCTTCTGCATAATTCTCATGAATGTTCTCATGTTCGACATGATCTGCTGCTAGAAGATCTATGTCTTGTGTTGGTGTCTAGCAAAGTCATTTGTGAGCCATTGTGCTCAGTTTGAGTTGTCGAACTCAAGTGGTTGTTGAGCAGTCTTGCTCAGGGATCTAGAGTAGTCTTACTCTAGAGTTGTGTGAGTTGTAAACTCAGGTGTTGGAGTTGTCTGGCTCCAGTGGGTGTGTTACCCAGGTTGTTTAGTGAATCCTCACTGGGTGTGAGGGGTGGATGTAGGAATCACATGGGTGATTTCCGAACCACCTAAAAATCTCTGTGCACTTGTCTATTTGTGGTTTGATTCTATTATCCGTTAGATGCTTGCATAGGATCGCTTAAGATTCACTTAATCAACTGGTTTTCACATCTATTTTATCAACTCACTTAACATCATCAGATCTGTGTTTTTCACTGTTAAAATTGCCTCTGATTCTAAAAGTATTTTTAAATTGCTTAAGCTTCCGCATAAAGTGGCATAGATCTATTCATCCCCCCCTTCTAGATCTTATCCACACCTTTTCCTCGATCCTTCAGACCCAAGGGTTATTGACAACAACAAAAAGAACAGGGAGACACGCTATAGAAAATCTTTTATCAAGGATAGATAACCATTTAAAGATACAAAACATTCCACAGGTGGAGAGCTCCTCCCGTTGGCATACTAGTCTATATGCCTTACCAGGGTACGCTTCCTTAACAATGTCGGAACTTCCAATAGCTTGCAATTTTGACCTAGGACTCAGTTTTAGACACTTTCGCTGCAAAACCATGTTCTCCTTGAAAGTTTCGTTCAATCACTTTCTTTTGAAAAAGATCTTGGGAGTCTATTTTGATAAGAAAGCACATGAATCGGCCATTGCCAGATGCCATTGTCTAAGAGTTCCAACGTGTAAAAGTAACGCCCTTCGCGACATTATCGAGATTAAGTCTTTGTCCAGATACTCTTAGCGAGAGGAAGGGTATCTCATGTGGCACATACCGCCCGCACCCGTAAGGCCGTGAAAAAGGGATGTGACTAATGGGAATGCGGACAGAGGTCGGTAGGCCCATAGAGCTCATCAATTTAAAGAAGGAATCTGACACAAGTGTTTAACTACTGCTAAGCCGACTAATGGCAAGAAGCCTCTTTCAACATCACGAAGGAACCAGCAGGAAAAAAAAAAAAAAAAAGCCCCAATGTCTTCGTTCCCAACACTCCCGCAAAAAGCAATTGCAAGAACGTGACAAGCAGGTCACACAGCTGATGAATGCTGGAGGAAAGTCGGCGTATGTCTGTGCTGTGGAAGCGAGGGAGTGCCCGCTACTAAAGGAGAAGAGAGGTGCATATGTGCCTAAGAAACAGGGAAGACTGCAAGCCCTGCATGACGAAGAACCCGCTGAGGAAGGTGGCGTGGTGGAAGGTACCCTACAAGTTTTCTCCTTATCAGCATTTGTGTTATTGATACTAGAGCAACTCATTCATTCATATCTCAAAACTTTGCTGATACTCTAAATGTTAAACCAATATCTAGGGGTGTGAATTCTCTGTCACAACACCATTGGGAGAGAAGAGAGAAATTGAACAAATATTTCCATCTGCCGATGTAATGATCGAGAAACATAACCTAAAAGCTGACCTGGTATGTATGCCATGGAAGGCTATGATGTGATTCTGGGAGCTGACTGGCTGTCCACTTATGGGGCAAGTGTCGACTGTAAAAAAGGGAGAGTTACATTTAGTGATATCCCTAAGTTGTCATTCACTGGAGTTAGACATAAGAGACGAATGTCTCTAGTCTCTGCCATAAGGCCCACAATATGATAAGGACTGGTTGCTTTGCTTTCCTTGCTGTCGTTATAGTTTAAAAGAAGGGTTCTAAGATAGAAGATATACACATAGTCTAGGACTCCCCAGATGTGTTTCCCGAAGATCTGCTAGGGATTCCCCCTGAACGCAATGCAAATTTTGCTATTGAGTTAATCCCTGGAGCCGCACCGGTATCGTGTCAACTGTACCGGATGTCACCGGCTGAATTAAAGGAACTGAAGGCACAAATGATGGAGCTATTAGAGAAGGGGTTCATCAGACCAAGTACTTCCCCATGGGGAGCACCCGTGCTGTTCGTTAAAAAGAAGGATGGATGATGAGGCTATGTATCGACTATCGACAACTCAATCAGCAACCATCAAGAACAAGTACTCATTGCCCGGGTTGATGAACTATTCAACCAGATATCTGGAGCTCCATATTTCTCTAAGATTGACCTCCGATCTGGCTATCACCAAATGAGGATCAAGGATGACGATATCTTCAAAACGGCTTTTAGGAGCAGGTATGGACACTATGAATTAATTGTAATACCTTTTGGTGAGACCAATGCTCCTGCAGCCTTTATGCAACTCATGAACAAATTTACCGACCCTATCTTGATAGTTCATGTCGTCTTCATCGAGACATCCTCATATATTCCAAGACCAAAGAAGAACATGAAGAACAACTGAGGATAGCTCTGCAAGTTTGAGAGACAACAAATTATATGCAAAGCTGAGCAAGTGTGAATTTTGGCTTGAGAAGTGTGTTTCTTGGGCCATGTTATCTCAAAGGATGACATCTCTGTTGATCCCTCCAAAGTCAAAGGTGTACTCAAATGGGAGAGACCAACCAATGTCATAGAAATCAGAAGCTTCTAGGATGGCTGGCTACTACAGGCGGTCATAAAGGACTTCTCCAAGATCGCCGTTCCTCTCACACGTCTTACACGAAAGGAGAATCCCTATTCCTGGAGTAAAGAGTGTAGAGAAGAGTTTTCAAACTCTCAAAGAATGTCTAACCTCCGCCCTGTTCTCGCTCTTCCAATAGAGGGAGAAGGTTTCTCTGTCTATACCGATGCCTCAGGAATTGGGCTTGTTGTGTATTGATGCATAGGAGGAAGTCATTGCCATTCTTCAAGACAACTGAAGATGCATGAAGTCAACTACCCCGGCATGATCTAGAGTTGGCTGTTGTGGTCTTCGCCTTAAAAATCTAGAGACATTATTTGTATGGTGAGCAATTACTGTCTATTCAGACCATAGAGCTTGAAATATTTATTCTCTCAGAAAGAACTTAATATGAGGCAGAGAAGATGGCTTGAATACCTGAAAGATTTTGATTTCAATATCCAGTACCATCCAGGCAAGGGAAATGCTGTGGCTGATGCTCTTAGTAGAAAGCCAATGGCATCTATATCAAGTTTAGTTCTTGGAGAGATGCAACTACTAGAACAACTCGCAAGACTAGACTTGAACATTGAACACAGAGATGATCGAGTCTTGGTTGTAATATCAAGATTCAATCTGACATGCTAGAAGAGATTAAAGCACAGTAGGATAGCGATCCATTCTTGGTTCGTATCAAGGAAACCTTAGCTGAAAGATCTGATTTTTCTATAACCGAGGATGGAAGGCTTGTATTCCAAGGAAAATGTGTGTTCCAGACAATGATGAATTGAAGAGAAAGTTAATGGATGAAGCTCATCAGACGAATTATACTATTCATTCTGGAGGTACCAAAATGTATCAGGACATGAAAAGAATGTTTTGGTGGCCGAACATGAAGAGAGAGGTAGTTGAGCATGCTGCTCATGCCTTACTTGCCAACAAGTAAAGGCAGAACATAGGCGCCTGCTGGCATGCTTAGACCATTAGATATTCTGAAGTGGAAATGGGAAAGTATTGGCATGGACTTCATCATGGGTTTACCCAAGACTCGTGGTGGACTCGATGCATATGGGTCATTGTCGACTGACTAACCAAATCCGCACACTTCCTACCTAAACAGTAAGTGGTCTGTGGAGGTATTAGCTGCTCTATATGTCAGAGATCATGAGACTGCATGGAGTTCCATCATCCATTGTCTCGGATCAGATCGAGATTCACCTCTCATTCTCGAAGGGACTGCAGACTGCACTTGGTACTAAGCTCAAATTAGTACCACATTTCACCCGCAGACAGATGGCAGACTGGAGAACCAACCAGATAGTTGAGAGATATTTAAGGCTTGCACCATAGATTTCCAAGGCTACTGGAATGAGCACTTATCCTTAATGGATTCACCTAGAACAATAGTTACCAGGTGAGTATTAAATGGCACCGTTCGAAGCACTTTATGGCAGAAACTATAGATCTCCTGCATGCTAGAATGAAGTTGGAGAACGCAATAGCTAGGCCAGGACATGGTACAAAATACAACCAGGGATATACAGGTGATTCGAGATCGGCTCAAGATTGCTCAGTCCAGAAAAAGAGTTATGCTGACAAGAGGAGGCGAGATTTAGAATTCAAGTGGGGGACCATGTACTCTTAAAGGTACCCCTACCGTGGCATTCAAATGTTTGGTGTTAAAGGAAAGCTCAGTCCTAGATTCATCAGTCCTTTTGAAGTGCTCGAAAGGGTTGGTGAGATTGCTTACCAGCTGGCGTTGCCACCAAACCTGGCATTCGTACACAATGTGTTTCATGTCTCCATGATTAGAAAATATGTATACGATCCTACGCACATCATTCGCCATGAGAAGTTGGTGCTGAAAAGGACATGACATATGAGGAGAAGCCAGTCAAGATATTAGAACGAAAGGTGCAACAACTCAAGACCCGTCCCATCCATGTGGTTAAAGTACTGTGGAATAACTGTGGAGTAGAAGAAGCCACATGGGAATCTGAAGGAATCATCAGGCGAACTACCCTGATCTTTTCGGTAAGACATTCTCTCCTTTGTGATCATATGAATTTGGGGACAAAATTCTTTTTAAGAGGGGGAGGATGTAGCAACTCGATATTTAATAAATAAATAAATAGAAATATTGCAAGAAAATGAATTAAATAAAACTCAATAAACAATAAAGAGTAATGGACTTGATTTGACTAGCTCACACAAGGCTATGGGCCAAATTAAGAGAATGGGTTATGAAGCAGAAGAAATACCCCTAAATTCGTGACCATAATTATAGGGAAAATATGAAAGGGTAATTTAGGGTGAAAACTAATGAAATAACCATAAGAAGTATGCCAATTCGTGACCCACCATAGCTAGCACCTTCTAATGGTGATTCTACTCCAATTGGGAGGAGAAATCTAAAAAAATATGGCAAGAACTAGCTGGAACCCATAGCCCTCCCTTCCTAGTTACATATGGAATAAACCCTAGACATATAAGTATTCATCCTAAGACTAAAGAGGAAGGTTCATCAACGTGTTGGGGTCGTGGGAGGCTGTGCTAGGGCACGGGAGCAGAGGAGAATGGCTGGAGAACAGAGCTTTTCCTCAACCGTGCTCTGCTGCACTTGTGCAACCAACCTGTGTTAGATCTTCACAAAGGTAGGTATTCTCGGGCCAAGATGAATCTAACTATAGCATCTTGTAGTGTAACTGTCTAGTTTCATATGTAAGTGATTTGCCTAATTTTCATCATGAATCCATCGAGTTATAAGCGTTTTCTCAAGAGCATGCAAGTCTACATCGTTCTTGTTCATGCTAGATTGCACACCTAACGAGACCAAATTTATTTGATCCAAAGGCATAGTTCTCTTCTACTTGATGTCCCCTACAAGTTTCATGTTCACCACGTTGTCCCATGTGCCCTAGATTTTGAGTTATAAGCATTGCATGAAGATCGCTGCATGTATCGTCTGTTTTCGGGTTGAACTTTGAATCGCGACCGAGCCAGACGTCGCGATTCAAGCGACTAGTATCGCGTTGGTCCTGACAGTCATGTTTACCTGAAAGGCGACCGCCCATGTCGTTGCATTTTTGCCTCATAATGTGCATCAAACTGTGCGCCTGTTGACTATCAGAAGACCTCTGAAATGCGACCATTAAGGCCGTCGCGTTTCACTGTCGTTTCCTACCTCTGGAAAATCACGCCGTTTGAAAATAGGGTATGCATGAACATGACGGTCCTCATCGTCGCATTTCTGCCCGCCTAATAAATGCGACCATGACACCGTCGCGATTTACCTGCATTATTCTGACAACGATTTTTGTCCTATTTAAATAAATATTTAGGGTTGTTAAGCATGTGTATACCCTGTAAAATTGTGTTATGAACAGTAAACCATCATGTTATTAAATCTTGATATATGTCACCTAATATCTTTAATTTAAAAGTTAATGTGCACGATCATTCCATGCCTCATGATTTCATGCACATGCACGCACGCTAAACGATCATCTATGCCATGAGACGATGATGAAAATAACATGAATAATATATCTGGTAAATTACTTCAATAATTGCACATTAATTACCCATGATAATTATGACATTGTTTTCATTTTCTTACGTGGATTTGAAATACCATTATCGTCGCTCCACTGTTCTAGAATTCCTCTAGAACGTCGAGCAACTCGTTTTCTCTACACACTACTATCTTGACAAGTTGGAACCTCTCTATTGGACATTTGTTCTCGTAGACAAAGGACCTTTTGTTAAGACCTCCGTAAGACTCCATACTCTGTGGATACCCTCATGGAGACCGAGCTGGTTGTACCTTAAAGCCCATGACACCCTTAGGGATCAATATGATCCAAACGCTTTTAGAAGTTCTCTCTATCTTGAATCATACCGAACCTCTGAACCTGTGCATAACATGGTCAGTGGAAGGTTAGTGAATTCCACCTGACTGCCAACACCAATTGCACGTGTTATGCAACTGTTACTATCGCCCGTTTAATCGTCGTTTTATGCGCAATGACTTATAGTTCTCATCTATACTCTAGTCACTCATCTATTCACACTCTCTCTGCTATCGGTCTATTCATCTAGTACTCTCATCTATTTCTTGGTACTCTCTATTGGCCATTTGACTGATTGTCTAAAGATAACAAATACTAATGCCTGGAATATAAAGGGCCGGTCTGGTCCTGGGAGGTGCGCCCAAAAGTGCTAGTGCCCGCGGGAGTTAATTGACTAGAGTGTTTTGGCATTACACTTAAGTGCTATCTATCTCGACTATCTAAATGATAATCAAATTGCTATACTATACTCATTGTGCTATCGCTATACATTGTGCTATTTGTGCTATGGCCATCTTGCTCTGTGTTAGGTTTGGAACTTGTGCTATTTCAATCACATGATGTTAGCTATCTTGTTTCTTAATATCATGCTATCTCTTACCTTACTCGACTCTCTCGCTCTATCATATAGTGACTCTTCTTTTAATACATAATATGTAAAGTTGTCCGCACCATGAGATATAAATCCTACTGGGCGTTGTCGCTCACCCTACATTATTTTTCATTGTCTTCTCAGTGAGGGCTGAGGAGAATGAGTACACTCATGAGGATGGAGAGGACCAGGAGTGACCCACGAGGGCCATGACGTCACCAACTTATCCTAGATGTCTTAGTTAGTCTTTTATTTCCTTTTATGTATTAGAGTCAATTGGGCCCTATGTTATGGCTCTGAGTTAGTTGATGTAATAGAGAGCAATGTGTGCCCAGCTAGCAAGCCCAGAGGGGGGTGGATGGGATTCTAAAATATGATTATCTAAACCTGTCAACAAAATGTTACACAAAACACTACGTTTGACTGTTAGTGTTAGAAGTAAAGAAAACAACAATCATAAACAAGCAACCGCACTACACAAGGATTTTATCCTGGTTCGAACCTCCTCTCACAGGAGTCCTACATCCAGTCCCTAGCAACAACTCAGGATTCCACTACCCAAGGGTACAGTCCCCTAAGGACACTTACACATCCAGCCGCAGTTGACCTTCTCTTCTTCATGAAGAGGAATACAACACCGTGGAACCAGGTCTTCCTTCAACACGAAGGGAATAAAACCACGTTTCAACAGGTCCTCTCTTCACCACAAAGAGGAACTACACAGAAGTGAGAATAAAGGCGAAATGCCCCTAGACCTGATTTACAACAAGTATCAGACCTGAGCTGAGACTGAGAGAGAAAGATATACGACCACAAAGTGAAATAAAAAGACCATAAGACTCAGACAAGACAGGACATAGACACTACGTGAAGACCCATTCCTAGACATAAAGCCTTTAGGCAGCATCATCTGCAGGCGGAGCTGGAGCCTGACGAGTGTTATGCATCTCTGTCTGAAGCCTTGTCATACGGAGCTGGAGCTGGACTTGAGTGTCCGCAAGTGATTCCAGACTCGAATCCACTGTGTCCAATCTTGTATTCAGCTTCTCAAATCCAGTGGACATCTGTAGCTGTAACTGTGCAAGCAAATCTCTAATGGATGGTTGAGCTGGAGCATCACTAGCAATCTCAACGCCCGGCATACTGTTATTCAGACTGGGAGTCTTCATCCTCGTCATCTTCAGCATCATCAGCAAGATTCTCATCTTCGTCTTCAACATTCTCCCCTACGGCATCAGCAGGTGCTTTACCCTTACCTCCCGGGTAACAACTCTATCAACAAGCTTGTATCCCATGCGATGTGCTGCAGTGAGATCAAAGCTGTTGCGAGAATTTAGCTCTATGCACTCGCTGTCTGGAATGTCAATGCCGATGAACGTCATCAGGGAGGTAAGTGGACAGGTAAAGGGCATCGACCTCCGGGGTTGGTAGAATGTTTTTTGGATAAGACTAAGCATCAGAAGTGGGAGATTAATCGGTTCACATCTGAGGAAGAAGGTGAAGAGAGATTTGTGAACATCGGTGACCAACTCCCGACTGCCATGTTTAGGCGCAATCATGGTAGTGAATATGTGGTGGATCATCCTGATCAATGGAGGAAATGAGTTTGCATTGAGTTTAGAGATTTTCTTGGTGCCATCATAATCCTCAAGTGTGAGGAGAGGGTAGTAGACAGAGGCATCCGGTTTGTGGCTTAGGATATGAACTCCAGAATTGGGGATTTGAAGGGCTGTGCAAAGAAGATTTTCAGTGAGTTGAAAAGTTGTGCCCTTGACGGTGGTAAAGAATGATTATCTGGAGTGTAGCCAAGGTGGTTGTAGAAGTCACGAACGGCGGAAGGAGAATACCGCTTGTGATGGTAAAGAAATGGTGTCCACCCCTGATTGTCGAATAGGGGTTGGCGATTAGGAAACATGTCGGCCAAGGACTCAAACTCTACATACCGTTGCTGGACAAACTTGGTATGCGTCCCCTTGGATTGAGTGAGGTGAAGATGGGGAGGCACCACAAGCTCGGGAAGATGATCGTCCCGATGCTTTGTCCTGCGCTCAGCCTCAGCCCCGTCGGCCCGAGAAGGAGGGACGGCGGAGAGAAGCCAGTTTCTTCGATGGCCTGAAAGACATGAGGAAGGCTAGAAGAAGAAGTATGCGTGAGAGAGAGACGTGGGTGAGGCTCGGATGAGAGGAAGGAAGACCGGAGGAAGGTAGGGTTTTCCCGTCCAGACAGGGTATGAAGATTTGGAGGGGAGGTGGAGAGGGGTTTTGGTGGTAGGAGGGGAAGGGGTCCTGTGGATGCCTTTTTATAGAAAGAGGAGGGGATTTTAAAAGGCAAGCCCCACCAAAAAAGCCCCAAACGGCGTGCCCGTTGGACTTCCCAAACCGGGTCTGCTGCCGGCTGTCGACAGATGACAGAGGATCTGTCGACAGATCCTGCAGATTTTCTACCAGTGATTTTTGATGTGGATTTTGAAGAAAGAAATGGGAGCATTGGTTACATGACATATTTGTAAGGTGTAAGATGGGTAAACACATATTGTAACCTATTATTGTCATGGACATTAAGGCTCTCACACTTACCTAAATGGTTTAAACATAATACCCAAGGGACTTAAAGCTAAAGCATTAAGGGAACATTTTCCATTCGTTGAGAAAAGACAGTATTACCCTTGGTTGATTAAGGACATTGTAGACCAACACAATCCCACGTTTGAGGATCAAATGATGATTGAAATAAATGTCTAAACTTCTGGATAGCCATAGACACTACATGACCTTTAGATTTGAGACACTTTGGAGGCTTCACACTATTTCATTTTTTTTTTGCTTTCAAGAAAAGAATGCAATGGAAAAGTGATATTCAAGATAACTTCACACCTTTTGACATGAGGATAGACATGACAAGTGCCCGTACCCCTAGTTACTCAGTCGAAGTTTCCATTATACCGTTGTATAGAGATAATGAGTTTGCTTTTTGACGCGAGGGCAGACATTGGTGATGCCCGTCTCCCCGGTTACTCAGCAAGACCCATCATAGCTCTACCTTTATCCCAATTTTTGTTTTTAAATGACGATGTATATATTTTTCTGAAATAGGTAGCTTTTCTCCATTTTAGCTTAAACTTAAGATCAAGGAGATGTATATGATGATCCTTCAGTTCAAAACATAAAGTTCAATGACCATAAGATTTTTCAATTGTATTGAGAATGGTGTGAGCCTACAAGGAATTATTCAATGGAGTTTAGGTGTTAATCCTCTAAGATAGTTCAATGTTATCAAATGATGTAACATAAACCCAAGCATGAGTAGGATGTCCAAATCATGGTGGTTTAGGGGATAGCATCAATATCATGTGTATATGATGAAGTTAAACATGTATATCCACACAATAAACACCTTAGTGAAAGTACATGAACCTGCTCAGCAAGTAGTATGTGAAATAGGCATGAATTGCTTGAAGAGTTGGTGTCTGTCGACAGCTAGAAAGTGCCTGTCGACAGATCACACAGACAGAAGAAAGGCCAGTTCAGGCAGAGCAGAACCTGTGAGATCTGTCGACAGATAAGTTGTCGTCTGTCGACAGATTGCACAGACAGAAGAATTAGAGTTCTATGAGGCCTGATCTGTCGACAGATGGAGTGGGAGCTGTCGACAGATGCCTGTGCAAAACTGGTTTAAGGTTAGAATGAAGAGTGAGATGATCATGACAAGTGAGGGATTGAAATACACATGGAATGAGTGATTCTCCTCTCATGAAGGACATCTAACCTAGACTTCTCCCCATAGTGTGTGCTCATGTGAAAACAAGCAATTGAGTATTCAAGACACACTATTACAACTAGACCAACCATGTGAGCACACCAAGCTTTCAGGAAGACATATTGTTAAGATTTTCAATGTTTCACTGAAGTGGAGAGTGGGAAAATTGTAAAGAAACTCATCCCTATATAAAGTACATACCCCTACATGCATGTCAACTATGGATACGTGGCGGAGGATCTTTCCTCAACGCATAATGAGAGTTTCCAAACAAGCTTTACTTGTTCTTCCACAAACACTATTTAATATACCTCATAGTTGGTGCACACAAGAGACATATGCTCAGTATATGGATAAGTTTCACTGCAATTTACACAAGCCCAATTCTCTTCTCAAAGTGGTGAATCTATCTTCAGCTAGAGTTTGGTAAAGATGTCAGCCAATTGTTTTTCTGTGGGTATGAAACTGATTTCTATGGTTTTGTTGGCTACCTCATCTCTCAAGAAATGGTGACGGATTTCTATGTGTTTTGTCCTAGAGTGTTGAATGGGATTCTTTTGATAAGTTGATTGCACTGGTGTTGTCACATAGGATAGGTGTGCATCCAATATCAATGTTATAGTCACACAATTGACTTTTTATCCACAACACTTGTGCCGCACAACTCCCTGCAGCAACATATTCTGCCTCTGCAGTGGAGAGTGCAACCGAGTGTTGCTTCTTGGATGCCCACGAAACCATGCAACTGCCAAGGATTTGGCAATAGCCACTAGTGCTTTTCCTGTCAATTTTACATCCAGCATAGTCAGCATCAGAATATGAGACCAAGTCAAAGCTACTACCTGTTGGATACCAAAGACCCAAATCAAACGTACCTGAGAGATATCTGAAAATTCTCTTAACTGCAATTAAGTGGCTTTCCTTTGGACTAGATTGGTATCTAGCACAGAGGCAAACACTGAACTGAATATCTGGTCTACTTGCAGTAAGATAGAGGAGAGAGCCAATCATACCTCGGAATTGTTTGGCATCTATCGTTTACCTTTCTCATCTTTTTCAAGTTTTATACTTGTGCTCATGGGTGTTGAGGTAGGCTTTGATTGTTCAAATTGAAACCTTTTTAGTAGCTCTTTAACATACTTTTCTTGGTTTATGAAGAAGCCATCCTCCATTTGCTTGACCTGCAAACCAAGAAAGAATTGAAGCTCCCCCATTAGACTCATCTCAAATTCACTATGCATGTGTTTGGAAAATTCCCCACACAGTGAAGGGTTAGTAGATCCAAAAATAATGTCGTCCACATAAACTTGAACAACAATGATGTGTGTGCGAACTTCTTTGTAAAGAGAGTTTGGTCTACTTTACCTCTTGAGTAATTTTTGCTTACCAAAATGTACTTAATCTGTCATACCAAGCTCGGGGTGCCTGTTTCAAACCATAAAGAGCCTTGTGCATTTATAGACATGGTTAGGTTTCTCATGATCTTCAAAGCCCGGTGGTTGAGAGACATAGACTTCCTCTTTTATGTAGCCATTCAAGAAAACAGTTTTGACATCCATTTGATACAATTTAAATTTGTTTGAGCATGCATATGCTAACAAAATTCTAACTGCTTCTAGCCTAGCTACAGGTGCAAAAGATTCTTCAAAGTCTACACCAAATTCTGATTATATCCTTTTGCAACCAGTCTAGCCTTGTTTCTCACCACTTTACCCTCTTCATTGAGTTTGTTTCTAAAGACCCACCTTGTACCTATGACAGACATTTCAGGGGTTTTAGGAACTAAACTCCATACATTATTTCTTTGGAATTGCCAAGCTCCTCATGCATAGCATCAATCCATGAATCTTCTTTTAAGGCTTCTTCAACATTCTTGGGTTCCACTTGAGAGACAAAAGCTAAATGGTCCTGTTCAACTATTTTTAACCTTAGATCTAGTTTGAACCGACTCATTTAAATTTCCTATCACATTCTCAAGAGGATGATCTTTTGAATACCTCACATTCATGACTGTTGAAGGCCCTGGAAGATCTTGCATTTGAGGAGGTTGTTCTGGAGGAGGAAGTGCTTGAGGTGGTTCAAGTTGTTGTTCTTCCTCTTGTGGATCTTTGTCAGGTACATTCTTCTGATTGTTGAACGGAGAATATCTTCTTCATCATCATACCTGCGAAGAAATCCACTCTTAGTTTTTGAACCAGCTTGAGACTTTTCTTTTCCTTTACTTTGAAGTTCCCCAAATGTTGTTCCTTCAGATTCATCAACCTGTAAGCATTTGAAATGTTAGGCTTGAGTTGAGTTTCATCAAAACAACATGTGGAGTTTCTTCCACTGTTCTAGATTTCAGATTAACACCCTATAGGCTCTAGAGTGTTCTGAGTATCCAAGAAAAATACCTTGATCGCTTTTGGCGTCAAACTTGTCCAAATCATTTTTATCATTGTTATGTATGAACACTTTTGAACCAAAAACTTTAAAGTACCCAATAGTGGGTTTCTTACCTTTCAGAAGTTCATAAGGAGTTTTCTTGAATACGGGTCTTACCATGGCTCGATTAAGGATGTAGCAAGACGTGTTTACCGCTTCTGCCCAAAAAGTTCTCGCAAGTTGATTCTCGACCAGAAGCGTACGAGCCATCTCCACCAAGGTTCTATTCTTCCTCTCCACGACCCATTTTGCTCTGGAGTTCTTGGGGAGGAGAACATGTGTTCTATGCCTTGGTTCCTGCAAAATTCGGAGAAGGAATTATTGTCAAATTCTCCCCCGTGATCAGTATGGATAGAGCAAATTTTATTGACATTTCCATGCTCAATTTTGTTGAAGAATTCTTCAAAAACACTTAACGCTTCATTCTTGTGAGCCAGGACTTTTACCCAAGTGAACCTAGAAATCATCTACAATGACAAAGCCATAACGCTTGCCATTGAGACTAAGTGTTCTCGTAGGTCCAAATAAGTCCATGTGCAATAGTTCATAAGCTTTAGAGGTACTTACGGTGCTTTTGATTTGAAGGATTTCCGGGTTTGTTTTCCCTGTGCACATGCATCACAGAAATTCTCATTCTTGTAAAGGAAATTTCAGTAAGACCACTCACTAATTTAAGCCTCATGATCTTGTGCAATACATTATAGCTAGCATGACCGAGCCTACGATGCCACAATGTAAGCTCGTCCTGTTTGTTTGCTACAAGACACAAATCATTATTTTCTGGATCATCTAAGTCAACTGTAGATGTTATTTATCCTTTTTCCAGAAAACTTCAGACTTCCTGTTTCCTTATCAAGTATTTGACATGAATCTGATTCAAAGATAATTTTGTGACCCTTATCACACAATTGACTTATGCTGAGCAAATTGTGATGAAGGCCATCAACAAGTAGCACATTATCTATTGAGTTAGAGGCAAACTTACCAACCTTACCTGAGCCGATGATCTGGCCTTTGTTGATACCTCCGAATATAACCTGACCTCCGTCCTTTTCTACGAGCATACAGAATTTTTTTGTCCCCCGTCATGTGCCTCGAGCAGCCGCTATCCAAGTACCATTTGTTTTGATTGTGGGCTGCTAGGCATTCCTGCACATGTGAATTAGACAAGAGGTTTTGGTACCCAAATCACTTTGGGTGCCAAGGTATCATTCATGCCAAACAGTAAATGCTTTGGAATCCAAACTTGTTTGAATTTTTGTTTATTTGGGTTATTCCAGCATTGTTTTTCAATGTGTCCAATCTTTTTACAGATCTTGCATGAAGATGGTTTGTTTACACAGTGGGCTTGATGTTTTTGGAGCATGCATGGGCATCATATTGAGGGCGCCTCCAGTGAGTGTCCCCTTTGCGATTTGATCCTTGGTCCAGGTACTCTCGTCTTCAGGAAGGGTATACTCACCCTTGTGGACAATTTTCCACAATTCGTAGTTTTGTGCTCTCAGGAACACCTGCATGCGATTTTTCCAATAGGGATAATTAGTTCCATCAAAAAATGGTGGCCTAGTCACTGAGTGACCCTCGGCCATGAATCCCTGCTAGATTCCATTTGACCGTGAATCTCCTGACCGTAAGATCAAACAAACAAGACAGTAATCGGAGAAACTCAGCTCTGATACCAATTGAAAGGTTTGTGGAATCCCAATATGTAATCTAGAAGGGGGGGGGGGGGGTTGAATAGATTACTATTAATTAAAAGTTTGAAAACAACCCTTTTTCAATCACAACAAAGTCTTTTGAATTTTCTGTACAAACAACGTGAGACTTAGATGTGTTTACGATGTGTAGATGAGTTAGCAATCTATCTAGTGTGTGAATGCAACGTGCCTATCAAGCATCTAACGTGAAAAACGTTCAAACCACAGGACACGAAGATTTACATGGTTCGGAGTACACAATCGTGTATCCTACGTCCACGGCACACACACACACGCAGAGAAACTGCTTATAAGCGAGTTCAGTGACTACAACTCAACGTGTTTTCTGATGTGCACCCATGATCAGAACAACACACACACGTGATCTCAAGCACAAGGGTCGCTTAATCACCATAACACACACACAGATGGTAGAAATACGAAACAGAGAGAGTTCTGAGTGAGAGAATAAATCCTGGTGAAGAACTCTTCTGAGAACGCCTGGAGGAAGTTCAATCTTCGACTTGAAT
The DNA here is from genome assembly GCA_014218235.1 of Colocasia esculenta. Lineage (NCBI taxonomy): Eukaryota > Viridiplantae > Streptophyta > Magnoliopsida > Alismatales > Araceae > Colocasia > Colocasia esculenta. The sequence continues at coordinate 34,417,277 of CM024761.1, read as the reverse complement.
GCTTTGAGTCGATGGAGAAGGTTGAATCCTAGACGTTCTTCCTTTAGCAACTGCTGGATCGACGGATCTTTAGGGCTCTGTGCAGCAATCTGAAGCAGGGCAGCAGCAACTCTTGTGAAACTTGGAGTAGCTCTAGGGTTTTTGGTTGTGGCTGCTTCTCTATGAAATTTCCTTCAAAGAGGTGTTTAAATATAGGAGTTCTCACATGAAGAAACGTGAGAGTTGGAAACACCTCCTAGGATAACTTAGAAACTTTCCGTAGTTTGAATTGTACTCCGTCTGTCGACAGGTCTTGGCCATCTGTCGACAGGCGATAGTAAAATAGAAGTATGGATCTTTAGCTCTGTGAGATCTGTCGACAGTCGAAGACCATCTGTCGACAAATGTGCTCTTTTGTGTAAACGACAGAAGTCTGGATGTTCTGGACTGTGAGATCTGTCGACGCAGCCGATCTGTCATCTGTCGACAGATGAAGACTTTCTGAACTATGGGTCTTCTGGCAGACCACACCTGTGAGATCTGTCGACAGGTCTTTTGTGTCTGTCGACAGGTAACATTGTTTTTTGCTTTTTGTGATCTTTTTCACTTGCTTGGAGAGAGCTTGACTTTGTGCATTTGTACCTACATAATGAAACATGTAAAATTAAGTATTTTGAATACACAAACAATCAAGTATTGCATTAGTTTCTTTTTCATGTGTTACATGCATCAAACTCAATTAAAGTTATTCATCATCAAAAACATGTTGTTATAAATGTTAGAATGAATGAAAACCCAACAACCGCAGCTCCTCCTCCTGCTGCTCAATAATCTCCTCTTTTTGATTATGTCAAAGGGGGAGAAAATGTGAACAGTCATAAGTCATAGATGAAACATGCTTTTTGGTGATTTTTGGTGCTTGATGATTGTCTTTTTAAGTTGTATTGGTGAATGTACTTGTTGCAAGCTTCATGTCTCATGAATAGAAATCATCTAAGCATGCTTGTGATTATTCTTATGTGTATGGCTTGTTTACATTGTGAGTGGTTGAAAGGAATTACTTGTAATTCTTGAACAATCCTTGTCAAATCCCTTTGATCAATTGTTGCCATCATCAAAAAGGGGAGACTATTGTGTCCCTGGTTTTGATGATGTCACAATTCAAATCAAATCGTAGATATCTGACTTGTGATGTATGGTTCACAGGAAAAGTATTTAATTCAAGTGAAGAAAATCAATTTCATCCATAAGGTCGACACTACCTGCTACATAGGTCGACACTATTGATCTTATCAAGTTGCGCTGAAGAGATATGATCAGAACAGGTCGACACTACTCAGAGGGAAGGTCGACACTTGTGACTTCTCAAAGTCCCACTCAAAGGATGTATTCTGGTAGGGTCAACACTAAGCACAGATAGGTCAACACTTCTCTGGCATCAAGGTATTGTGCAAAGAAAGATGAAGATAAGGTCGGCACTATCTTTAGACAAGGTCAACACTGTCATCAGATAGGTCGACTCTATCCTCAGGTAAGGTCGACACTATATGTCTGATTTTTTTCAGATTCTCTGACAAAACATCATGTCACTATGTTGTGAATATTAATCACCGAATCTGCATGATCTAAATCCCATTCTGTCTAAACACTTATATGAGTGTCGACACTACATCCTGGTAGTGTCAACACTATCACTTGGAATTTTCCTAACAGAGCTGCCGCCACCAATCAATAATCAAATTGTCACGTGATCCCAGATTCAACATCTGAGACCATGTATACACGTCACTGCTTATGGAAGATGCAAATTCCTAGGCGGGAAAAAGATTCCCTCCATCATTTTTGAGGAATCTGTTGGGGGCCCACTTGAGGAGATCGTGAATAATGGATTCGAAGGTGAAGTGTTATGAAGGTGCGTGAGCTGGAAAAAAGGGGAAAAGTAATACCAGAGCTCAGAGAGGAAGAGTAGAGAGTTTCTGTGAGGAGCTCGAAGAGGTGATTTCAGATCAGAGCTCAGATCTAGTGGATGCGATGCTGAATCAAGCAAGAATTGAAGCTTAGAACCGCAGGAGCAGAGCATTCGTGAGCAGAGGATCGAGAAGTTTCTTCAATGCTGCTCTGGGTGATTCGATTGGAACCAATTCCTGGTGGAATTCATTGGAAGATGGATCAAATCTGAAGACCAGAAGTGCTACGATTTGAATCTGGATTCTAAGTAGGGAGTTTGATGATCCCCAAATTAATTGTGGCATCTCTTCATTTTTTGGTTTCTAATCGATTCTTCTGTGTTCTTTGAACTGTGGGCATCTGCTTCTCTGTGAAGTAGATTGAATTGATCATTCACAGGCTGTGATTGGATCAATTGGGTTGAAGCTGTGTATCATCGGTTTGTTCAAGCTGTGAGTCAGCGGATGTGTAGAAGCTGTGAATCAGCAGGTGTTTGAGATTTTGTCTCAGAGGTTCTCATAGTGGTACCTCACTGGTTTAGTGAGGGGTGGATGTAGGTCTCCTCATTGGAGCCGAACCACCTTAAAATTTCTCTCTCTCTTGTGTGGTTTGATCTCTCCTTTGCTGCGTAAATTGGGTGTCTAATTGATATTAACATATCAATTCTCTTTAATTTCTGAATTGGCATAAAATTCTCAAGATTCTCTATTCACCCCCCCGCTAGATAATCTTTCTACACACAACACTTTTCACATGCTAACACATTCACATAACACTATCACATGTTCACATTGCACATATTCACATTTTCACACTTTTACACTTAATTTTCCGTGACACATAGTCCGAACCACCATAAAGAAGGACACACATTCACATAACACATACCTGTCACCTAGGTAATATAGTGACGAATCTTGGTAACTGCTTAGAACTGGGAGAAGCCCTCTCCACCCTAACTAGTGGCCACCTCCAGGATTTCATCCTGATGCCCACAGGATATCACATACACAATGAGCCTTCCCATAGGGACTTTACTATAGTACAACTCCACAGCCTTCTATGGTAGCAGTGTCAATTTCGGCACATGATCACTTTAAACACAATCTTTCACTTAATCACATGGTTTCATTCACTTATATGCACAATTTAACTGATTCACATGCACCTTAAACAAATATACATGCCTCAGTTTACAGAACTCAATATGATTGGTTCACGGTGCCAATTAATTCATAACAGTACCTAAACATGCTACTAAACATTGAAATTTACATGATTTAAGTCAAACATGCTTAACATGGTCAATTACCCTTGTTAAAATTCAAATAGTACCTACTAACATCAAAATAGTATCGAATTTTAATCACAGATTTCATACAGGTAATATGTCACATGTCTAATTTTTTAGATTTTTGCAACTGTAAAACTTTTTTAACATTTTAAAAAGATTCCATGCAATTTTAAAAAATATTCACTTTAACATGGTATACAGCAAAACAATCAGTTCTAATAGTTTTAACACATGCAAACAGTAACCCTAAGATCATGATAATTCTCTGTAATATTAACAGCCTTAAAACCATTTATTTCGAATTAAACACTGTCAAAACATGCATATTTCATCACAACAGAATTTATATTAAATAAAGTCATGCTCAAAAATTTGACAGAACCTCATGATATGACTTAGAGACCATACCTGACAAACCCTAATTTTTACAACATGTACATACAACCAGAAGTTTGAAAATCACACCACAGAGATCAAGATCACAGTTCTGAAAAACCTAAAGAACTTGGTGGTAAGGACCTTGCCGTCACATGGCTTAATGGCATAGGATGCTACCGTCAACTCAGGAACTTGGCGGAAACAAGGTTGCCATCAACCTCCTATCTGCAGAAAGTGCAGACCAAACTCAAATAAAAAGAGAATTGGGGGTTCCAGGACTCGAAATAAAATCCACAAAATTCCTAAACCTAGGGGACATGTCTAGGGATGATACCCCTTGATTACTTGCCTGAAATAAAATCTCTATTAGGTTGGATTTGTTGAAGAAGCCCTCCTCGGCCAAGCCAAGAAGGTGCAGATCTCCCACCCAAATCCGATCTTTCTGCTTGTGCAGATGGTCCTCCAGAGTCAGGGAAGATCCTTCCACGCCAGAAGCACCTCCCAATCGAAGTAGATCACTGGAAAAAGCTCTCAATCGCCGAATCAAGCCTTATGAAGTTATGATTTTCTCACAAGAAACCCTAACTTTTATCCCTTCGAACCAAAGGTCTAAATGTGGGCGAAAACACTAGGTTTTATAGGGCTAATGGTCGGGGTGCACTTAGGATTAGGTTTTCGTAGATGGGTTTTCTAATTAGAACCGGAGAAAATGCAGCCATTTTTAGATCTGGAATCACAACATAACTGGAGAAGTAGACGGCACTTTGTTGCCGTTAACAAGAACTAGGCGTCCATCGATCTGGACGTCTATATCCCCCGACCATGAAGTCAACGGCACACAGGTTTCCATCAACCTGATGTTAACGTCAGGTGATGTTGACGTTAACCAAGGATTATGGCAGAACACAGAAATATCAATAAACATACATACACAGAATAATAAATACAATATGCACATCAATAATTAAATACTATATGCACAGAAATAAACATATATATACATATGCACATAAGTAAATAAATAATTATAATATGCACATAATTTAAATAACATAATATGAACAGCATTCGAGGGCCTTACATCCTATGTAATTAGGAGTGATAGGTTTGATTGTCATTAGAACCCTCAGCTTGTGTCAAGAATTCCACACCTAAATGTGAGATGGATTGATCCATGGGTTAAGATCTAAAAAGTGTTATAAAATGTAATATCATAACAAAGAATAGATCCTTAACATGTATTATCATTTTAAAGGTACTTAGGACAATCATATGGTTGTCAAACATGCTCCAGTGAGAGATATGCAACAAACAATCCAATGACTGATTAATGCCCTATTACAAGCTGCCAAGGGTGGGGGTGATCGTAGAGCTGGCGACCTCCACAAGAATTTCTGCAATATGAATCCACCAAGATATGAGGGTAGCACTGACCCAGACCTGGATGAACACTAGGTTAAGGAGATAGAGTGAATCTTGAGGGTTATGTAATGTACGGATCAAGATAAAGTCTTACTAGAAACATTTCAACTAGAAAAGGATGCAAGGGCAGGGTTGGAATCTGTCGAAGCCACTTGACCTGATGCCTATGGATGTGTACTTTCGTGCCACAAAGAAAAGATGAAAATTATGAAAATACAAGAAGGAGGGGCGCACAACATCGGATGTGGAGAGTGATCGCAAAAGACTCGAGGGTCTCGAAGAAGTAAAAGATGACAAATAATAAAGGGAGATGATTGCAAAAAATACCTCTTGAGCGAGAGATTGTGGAGTGGGTTCGCTCCTTCTTCTACACATGGCCAGCCATGGTAAAAGGTTTCTTTTGATGATTACCTTTGGAAATAGCACAATAAAGGAGAAAGAGAGTGGATTAGCCAAGTTATGTAGACATCAATTCTCATAAACAAAAATAAACATGAAGAGCATGGTGAAGAACACACATTTTGTGGCTTTTAAACCCCTAGAAATAGGTACGAGTGTGTGTATGCATGAAAAGTGATTAAATATGTGTGTGTGTGTGTGTGTGTGTGTGTGTGTAGAGGGAGATTAAAAGAGCTCACGTTGGCAGTAGCAGGAGGTGCTCTCGATGGGAGCAAAGGGAGATATTGAATAGAAGAATAAGCAAAAGAAACAAAGGAGGGAGAAAAAGGTTGGCTTCCCCTTTATGTGGATTGATGTGTGCCTTGCATGGAGAGGAGCTTGTTGAAGCTTGGAGGAGGAGGAGGACACCAGCGGTTGCTCCTGCTGGTGTGGCTGTGGAGAGGAGAGGGCGGCGCTTCAAGCCTCGAGGTGGAGATCTGACAGCATGTCCCTTGGAAAAGAGCTCTCTCAACTCACTGACATGAGGGAATTTGCACTGGCCAACCTTCTAGATCTGACAGACCAGATGTGTTTTATAGGGATTTGGGCTCAAGTCCGAGGTGGAACAAAAGGCTAAATCACATCAGGAATAGTGGACGCATTTAAGGTTGAATCCTGTCGAACCAAGCAGACGCGTTAATGAATTTCCTATTTTGATCGAATTCTGATAGAAATAGCAACTTGAATCGCGTCCGGAAGACCAGAATGCTTATAAATTTCTAAATTTTGTTTATGGAATCTTGCCAAAAGGGAAATTTAGAAAGTGCAATTGTGTTAGGTGTGCAGGATGCATTTCAGAAAAGGCAATATGTATTTCTAAAAACCAAATAAGGAAATTGCTGAGAAATACGGAAGTGCAAAATTACGTCAAATCAAACAGACAGATTTAAAAAATGCTTATTTTAGTCAGTAATCGATTATTGCATAAACGCATCATGGGAAGCCGTCGTGTTAATGTAGTCAACAATCGATTGTCTAAATCACATCCAGGTATCCCAACACGTCAATAATGTTCATCAATCGATGGTTGTCCACCAATCGATGTGAAATCACGTTGAATATACCTAACACGTCATTGATGTTCATCAATCAATGGCAAAATAGCGTCGAGCATACTTGACGCGTTAATTTTCATCAACTGATGGTTGTTCACCAATCGATAGGAAAATTGTGTCAGGGATACCTGATGCATTATTGAAAAAGACATTTGGTTGGTCTGACGCATTAATGAAAAGATAATGGTGTCCACTGAAGCTGACGCATTCAAAGAAGGCCAGCAACTGCTCCATCAAGCCAGGAAAATAGGGGAAAACCATGGAAAATGTGGAAAGACCCCTAAAGATAGGGAAATGCACTCAAGAAGTGCAGATTGAGGGCCACTTGGGACATTATGGTGCAATATGAGATTTGGCATTGTGGTGTCAAATTTGGCATGTCTACAATGCTCAGACTACATGGGAAGAATTTAAGGAGTTCTTTAACGGTAAGTATTTCTATGAGAGAATTCAAGAAAAGAAGCCTAAAGATTTCGCCTCACTAAAATAGAGGAATTTGACCATGGCCGAGTACGAGGCCCAGTTCTCTAGGTTGGCCCATTATGTCATACACCTAGTAAGTACTGAGAAGATGAAAGCAAGAAGATTCATGAATGGCATAAGGCCTAGTTTCATCACACAGTTGGCACACATGGACATTCAAACCTATGCTGACATTGTAAATAGGGTCAGTTAGTATTAGAGGTGTAACGGCCCCGACGCTTGGACCCCCGGCTCCCACCGAGAATCCGGCCGCCGGCACCACTGCCCACGTGCCCGAAGACCCGGAAGGGCTAACGGACCAGTCTAACAAGATACGTAACGGAATTAAATGACAATAACAAGCACTAAAATGTACTAACAAGTGAAAGAGAACGTCCACCACAAGTACAAATCTAGTACAGTCCCAAGTAACAAGTACAAGTGTTGAAAGAAAAGGGGATAGTAGATCCCTTATGGGCATACCCCGAGGGTGAAGAACCGAGAAACATTGGGGAGCATTGCTCAAGGGAAACGCCGTCTACTACGACCTTGTCTCCTCTGGCTGTCGCGGAAGGTACTAATGTGAAGCCTCACCTGAAAAGGAGGGAATGAGCTTCACGAAGAAGCCCAGTAGAGACTACCAATCTCCTACTAGTTGTAATAAGCAGAGTAGATATATGTTTAACAGAAAGTAAATATGACAATCTATTCTACTAACAAAGTAAGTGCGGAAGCAGAAAGTAACTATACGTCCATCGGTCTAAACACGACGAGACTGGAAACACATATAAACATGGCACAGGGCCAACTCAAAGCTGTAAACACAGACAGAGGAAACTATCTGGACAAGGACACTAGCCACAGAACAACTACCACTAGTCAACCGGTCAGGAGTGCCGCACGCCTTACCCTCAACCACCAACCCATGTCTACTACCTCCCTCAAAGTGAGACGTAGAACTAAAAGTAACTACACAACTATCGTAGTTTGGCTGTACTACGGTCCCACGCTTGGCCCCTCTAGATGGTACCAGAACCACATAGAGTGAGGCAGTGAGAAGGACTAACTGACCTGCACCGGAATAACACCCAAAACCACCTCGGCGTACAAGACTCAACTAAGAGAGCTCTGCAAATGACTCTACGCCATTGTCCCCACCGTTTTCCCCTCTACTACTAGAGTCCGTAACTTGAGCTCGCCCACTGTCTGGAGAACTCCCTCAACTGGCGCGCAGGGACCGGGGATACCAAGTAATGGTGATAACCTCTCACGGGACAAGCCCTCAAGTGCCAAGCACCAGGCGAACGACTAGTGTAGGATCGTGCTAGAAACAGCACAAGTGCCAAGCAAACCAAAGATGTAGCGGAAAGAACTTCGAACAGGTTGCTAGTCACTTTTTGTCTGAGAAGGCGATAGGGTCACTGTCACTTTCTCAGAGGAGGGGACACAAGGGTTGTCGCAACCTGAAGGCCACATGCTACCTGTCATGACCTGGGTTAGAATGCGATGGGAGAAGTGTCGCGTTCTGGTTAGTGACAAGGGCCTTGTTGCAACCACAAACAGAGGTCCGGTTGTCCACCCGAGACCTCCACAAGCCCCACTAGCAACCAGATCAGAAGGTGACGATCACCCTGTCACAACCAGAATGCGACAAGGTAAGAGTCGCTACCTGACTAGAAGGCAACGAGGCGACTCGTCGTATTTTGGGTTGAGACAAGAATCATAGACAAAGGCCCGGGTGCCAACTGTGACCTCCAAACGCCCCAAAATAGTGATTCCGGTGTGTACAAGGGGAGGGGAGCATGGAGAACGATTTAAACACATGCTAAAAACACGAACCACCCTCATCCACACCCATGCATGTCAAGGAGAAGAGTCTACACTCCAAGAACCTTACATGCACATCATGAAACACTCATACCCCAACCCCCAATTCAAGCACAAGAAAGTCAAACATGCATCCACACACTCCTAGCAGAAATTCTGCAAGGCTTGGAGAAGGGGATGGAAGCCCTAGCAAGAAAGTTCTCTCTCTAGAATTCTAGAGAGAGAAGGTCTGCATTTTTAGGTCTTCCTTCTGCTTGGTGTCCCTTCCGCCGCCATCCCTTGGGGTGGCCGGCGTGGTCCATCATGGACGATGATGGATCAAAACAACCTGTCACACATGTGTGCTGTGGGTTCGAACGTTTGCACAGTTGTGTCCTTGGAACTTCCCCAGTCATCATCGATATTCATCTTCCTTCCTTTACGAACAGAGGCGACTGCCTGCATGTTACTTTTTCAAAGGAGGAGATTGAAGCATCTGTGCAATCTTTTCATTATTCTATTATTGCTAAGACAGCTTTTGGCAGACCTACTTTTCAAATATAAGATCTCACCTTACTGCCACATTGCTTTGAAGGATTCTTTTATAATTAGTGCCCTTGATAATCACATCTTCTACTTCATTTTAAAACCCTGTGATTATTTAAGAGTGCTTTTGCGGGAATCTATCTATGTGCAAGGAAGTTATTTCGCTTCTTTAAGTGGACTCTGCTCTTTAAACCTAATGAAGAATCATCAGTGGTTCCGGTCTGGATTGAAATTCTTGGACTTCCTATGAATCTTTTCCAGAAAATTTTTTTATCCTCTATTGCAGCCAACGTGGGGTTTGTCTTTCACAAAGTGCATGCTATTGAACACCTCCTTATTGCTAAGTGTAGACATGCAAAAAATGACACCACCGCGGGCAAATTTCAAATTACGCCATGATGCCACAAATGACCCTCTTTTGTCTTGCAAGAGTATTTTTCCCCATTATTTATGGATTTTTCCCAATTCATCTAGTGCTTCCCCTTCATTTCCATGGGCCTGGACAACAATTTCAAATCGCGACAGACTAGGTGATCACGTTTCTAAGAGAGCTAAAACGCGTCAGGTTGAGCGGTCATGATTTGGTGACAATCGATTGTCTAATCAATTTGGTCATTAACGTGTCTGGTTGAGCCGTCGCGATTCAACATCGACTTCTTGGGTCAGAATCGATCATTCATAAACGCATCAGCCATGTACATCGCGATTCTAAGCTTCCATATTTTTCAACAATTTCCTTATCTCATTTACGGAAACATCGATTGCTATTTTTTGAAACGCGTCGGGTAATTCCGTCGCAATTCTAATTTCCATATTTAACATTTGCAACTTTCATAAACAAAATTCAGATATTCTTAACGTGACATATCGTACCGCGCGATAAGAGTCGCTCATTGGTTGTAAAATATAATATCAAGAACGCGTCCAATAGGGTCATCGCGATCAACTCTTAACGCGACCACTACCTCGGTCGCGATTTACAACTGTGGTCTACCTCAAACTTTTAGCCTTCTCCTATAAATATAACCCATGGGCCAACGTCCTGAGGTTAAGATCTTCATTTCCAGAGAGTTGCGAGAGACCACTTCGAGGTGAGCCCTACCGGACTGCCGCCTCAAAGCACGTCAACGCCATCGTCTCTTCCAACTCCACAGCTAATCTCGCACAGCAGCACTCTCTCCAGTCAAGCGGCCTCCTGCGCCTTCATTATTGGGGAAGCATCCCCACCTTTTGTTTATACCAATCTCCTCTTGCTTTTCCTTTTATTGCCCCTTTTTTTTAATCACCACACATACATGCATGCAACACACACACACCTATTTCCTAGGGGTTTAAAAGCCACCACAAGGTGTGTCCTTCTCCATACTCTTCATGTCATTTAATTTCTTTGAGAATTGATATTATGCAACATTGGCTAATCCTATCTTCTATATGTATTCGTTTCAGGGTAATCAACAAAGAAAAGCCTTCTACCATGGCCGACCGTGCTTGTAGAAGAAGAAGCGGACCCACATCTTTCCCGCGCAATCTCCCTTGCTCCAAGGTACTCCACGCGATCACTCCTTTCTTTGCACTAGCTGCACCTCCTTCGACACCCACGTGTGTCTGGAGATCACGACAAACATCAAGGAGTAGTGCTCCATCCACCCTTTGCTTGCTTTCTTTTCTGATATTTTCTTTGTGGAGACTTGAGTCTTTTTAAGACGAGAGTCGTAATATACAAATTGGCGATCACGGTGGGACTTCTTTCCACTTTTCTTTTGATTACCCCTCCACCGTACCCCAAGTGGCACCCTCCATCGGCACCCTCGTGTGCTCCTCCTTCTTTTCCTCTATTTTTCATCCCAAGTGATTAGCCAAGTATGGATTGCAAAGAAAATTTGAGAAAATAAAGTAAAATAAAAAAATGATGAGTTGATTCATTTAATGTGAGATTGTTGTTTTTTTTGCTTACTGCAATACCCTAAAAGTATGTTCTATGTTTAATTTCTTGCACATATCCTGTTTTCTGTGTTTTGCTTTAGTTCTTGGGTGGCCTTTTGAACTGCGACCGACACAGTGGTCGTGATTTAGGCCTGTGGACATGACTAGAAAAGCCGTCGGGTTTCACTTTGTTTAGCGATGGTTTGAGTCGTCGCGTTTCTTTCTTCTGTCTGTCCATAGGGACCGGACGCGGCTCTGGCAGCCTGTTGGGCTTTCACAACCGCGACCAGGTGACTGGACGCAATTCAGTTTGAGTTGCGACGTCTGTGTACGTCGTGATTCTAATTGTAGACAGAGCGCGCCTGTTGGGCCATCCAGAACATCTGTGCTATAATTGTTGCATACTGGGCATCTTGCATTTGGTTGGGGGACCTCCTTCCCTCATCTCTTAGGCTCCACACACCTTCTCGGTGAGGGCTATCTCTCCATTGGGCATTTCATCTCATTGGACTAGAGAATCCTCATCGGGACTTCCATAAGTCTTCGTACCCCGTGGATTCCCTCATGGCAGACCGAGCAGGTTGTACCTTCGTAGACCGAGGTTTAGACATCCCAGTGCGTGGTGAGGGTGATTTTTAGTTGTACCCGAAGTATCCATACTCAATACCACTAAGATCTCACCTAGAGTGACAAATAATTCTTCAATCCATTAATTAATTGTTAAACTCCTAAAATTAGCGTAAGCATCACAACTCATTTGACCCATATTGATTTATTCATATTCTTGTTCAACCTTGATTTGATTGCTTGCTTGCTTTGTTAAAAATGGACCAATACCATCATGTCAAATTTAATTATGTGGACTATGAGGATAGTTTAGATGATCAATCTGTCCAATCCCATGTTCGTCCATCTTGTAACATCCCTGTTACCCCTTTTGGGTTAGCTGCTCTCGGTTGGGATCGCGACATGCAGGGCCGTCGCCTTCTGAAGGCGACGTAGGTAGCCGTCGCGTTCTGAATTGGAACGCGTCGGCCTCCCATGTCGCGACTTGGCTCTGACAGCAAATGACAGTTTTGTCGTTTTGTTGTCTGGACGGCGCTTACACGTGTTGGCTTGCATGCATGATCACGACGTACCGGTCCGTCGCGATCAGATGTTAGCGATGCATGCACGCCACGTATTGGGTTTGATCGTCAGGGCCGCAGGTGCCTTGAGATCGCGACGTAGGTGGGTGTCGCGTTAATTTAGTAACGCGGCCTCTAGGGCCATCGCGTTCTTAACGCATGTGTTTAATTGCTTCAGCCCGAGAGCAAAAGCCCCATTTGCCTCTTTGCCTGTGTTCTTTGTCTTCTCCAGCGATCTTTGTGGTAGTGTGCTCCGTGGGGAGCATGGTTGATCATTGTGGCTTGATTTTGGTAGGTTGCATGGATTGAACTTTCCACCTTGTGTTGTCTTCCCCTTCTTCTCCTCATCATTTCTCTTTGTGTTCTTCATGCTTGGTGCATCCCTACATCGGCTTGAAGGAGGAGATCGAGCTCAGCTCGTTGGAGGTTCGTGGAGCATTGGAGCTCGGAGGTGGAGGGGTGCATTCCTATGAGAGGTCCTAATAGGGTGGTTCTTCAATTGGAGGTAGGGACCCCAAACCCTGCACCTAGTCTTCATGCTAGGTTCCCAACCCATCCCTTCTAAGCCTAGATTTCATGCTAGGTGATGCTTATATCCATGTAGTTTTTGTACAATGATTGCAATGTGTTTGATTGTATGGAATTATACTTGGATTGGGGTTGCATGTTTGAGAGATTCATGTGTGCATGTGAGTCTATGGAGTAGCTCGCTTTTCTCTTCATGCATGGGGTTAGTGAGGGTGGTTTGATAGCATTTGAAATGTTTTTCATTGTGAGGAATGCCCCTCTCCCCTTGTTGTACCGCTCGTGGTTTGAAGATGTTGTGGGGTTGCTCTTGTTAGACCACTCGGCTGTGGTCACGACGGGTTTCCCAGTCGCGACCAGGTCATGACGTATCATGGCGTCATGTTCCCATGTAACCCGTCACGTCTAGCAAACGCGACGGGGTACGTGGCAGCTTTCTGGGTTTCGGAGTCTTTCTGGATCGCGACCGCCGTCTCCGTCGCGATGAGATTACGATGGGGTATGTGTCTCGTCTAGAAGGCCTAGGTGCGAAGCTATGGCAACGGGCTCAAGGGCCGCCTTCGATTTCTTGTTGCGATGGACAAATCTGTCACGTTCTGGTCGCGATAGGCGATACGTCTCCTTTCTAATCGAGAGCTAACTGTCGACCTGCTGGTGTTCCGTTTTAGTATCTGCTGTGACTCAATTTTTCTTGGCACCGTGCTATTCCTAGTGCAGTGCTACTCTAGTCTCTTCGCCCGGTGCTGGGCACTTGAAGGCTTGTCCACGAGACAGGTTGTTACCATTACCTGGGACCCCCAGCCCCGCGCGTCTGTTAGAGGGAGTTCTCCGGGCGGCGGGTGTGCTCAAGTCACGGACTCGGAGCAGAAGGGGAAAATGGTGGGGACAGCGGCGTAGAGTCGTTCGTAGAGCTCTCTTAGCTGGTCTAGTTCTCCGAGGTAGTTTTGGTGCTCTTGCGGTGCAGACCAGTTAGTCCTTTCTCACTGCCTCACTCTACGTGGTTCTGAAACATTTAGAGGGGTCAGGCGTCGGACCGTAGTCCGGCCAGACTACGACAATTGTGTTACTTGTCCACCGCATCTCACTCCGATGGGAGGGGAGACCTGGACTTGTAGTCGAGGGTAAGGCACGTGGCGCTCCTGACTGCTTGACTAGTGTAGTGTATTGTAGCTAGTGTGTTTGTCCAGGCAGGGTCTACAGTCTATGTTTACAGCTGGGCTTCTTTGGGCCTCAGTTTACACAGATTTCCGGTCCTGACGTGTAGCCTAGACCGACGACCATGTAGTTACTTGCACGCTTCCGCACTTCACTCTGTTCAGTAGATAGAATTTGCTGCTTTATTTAATTACTGCACTTAGTTCTATTCTGCTGTTAGAAATAGTGGGAGATTTGTAGTCCCTAGTGGGCTTCTTTGTGAAGCTCATGCCCTTCCTTTCAGATGAGGCTTCACAGCAGCTCCTCTGCGGCGGACTAAGGAGACGGGCCCGCATTAGTCGACGTCTCTAGTGGCAGTGTTCCCCAGCTCTTGTACTTCACCCTTGGGGTATGACCCTAAGGGATGTGTTCCTTCCTTTATTTATGTACTTGTACTTTGCTTACTTTGGACTTGTACTAGACTGTTACTTAGAGTTGAGTCTTTCTTCTACTTGTGGTGCACTTTAGTACGCTTATATTATTTATCTCTATACCATATCTTGTTAGACCGATCTGTTAGCCCTTCCGGGTCTCCGGACCTGTGGGCGGCGGTCCCGACATTCGGATTCTTGGTGGGAGCCGGGGGTCCGGGCGTCGGGGTCGTTACAGCGGTATCAGAGAAGGGGGTCTATCAAGACTTGTGATAGAAATAAATAATGACGTAAAGTCCCTTAGGAAGTACAAGTAACACTACTCAGCCGCTGGAGTTTACCTGTTAACATCTTATTGTGTTTGTTTTGCAGAACATGCCTCCACACAATCGCACGCAGGCTCAGGATGTGGTGGAGCATCAGGAGTTCGAGTTGGACGGGTCGGTTGCAGCCGAGCACGTGCCGACTGACGCTCCGCCTCAGCAGTTAGAGCAGCCTGGTGTTTAGCCACCGCAGGACGTTCCACTGCAGCAGGGACAGCCGTAGCAGCAGTAGTGATTATGCTCCGCCCCCGCCGACCGTCATGGAGCAGTGGTGGAGAGCGATGTTCCAAGGTCCGTGGTAGTACCCGCCTCAGCAGCAGTACCCCCAGCACCCTCAGTACCAACCGTACCACCAAATGTCGCAGGAGGTCAGCAGTTTGCAGAGGTGGCAGCAGAGGAGCAACCCCCACGGACCCCGCAGGCAATGCCAGTTCAGCCAGAGGTACCCCCAGTGGTACGGCAGCAGACTCCAGTAGCAGCAGCAGCACCTGAGGACCGCACAGTGCTTCTGGACAGGTTTCTTCATCTTTGACCTCCTACTTTTTCTGGTGACCGTGATCCTGATAGGGAAGAGAGTTGGGTCCATGAACTCGAGCGCACCTCGAGCCATGGACTGTGCAGAGCAGGATCAGGTCAGGTTGGTAGTATATCAGCTGAAGGGGTCAACCCATGAGTGGTGGAGGGCAGTGAGGCAGACTAGTTTTCAGGGCAGGATGTTGGTCCAGGTCACTTGGCAGAAGTTCCTAGTGGCCTTCCACGGTGAGTTCCTCCCCGACTACGCTTTCCATGAGAGGAGGGACCAGTTCCACGAGTTGGTACAGGGAGACTTGACTGTGGCGCAGTACCACCAGCATTTTCTACAGCTTCTTCGACACATTCCTTACGTGGCCGCTAGTGAGCAGGCTCGTACTGAGTGGTTCATTAGCGGGCTACTCTCGGACTTGAGGTGGGCCATGGCTGGTCACCTCTGTGACACATTAGCAGTGGCAGTGGCGAGAGCTACGGCCTTGGAGCGGGAGTGTCGTTTTCAGCTGCAGTAGAGTGGAGGCTCAGGGAGGTCTTCTCTGTACCAGCGCCCTTCGGGCAGTCGAGGGAGTGCTTCCTCTTCTTCTTCTTCGGGATAGGCGGTGCTGGCCTGACCTCTAAGTTGAAGAAGTTGTTCTCTCATGGAGGCGGACGTCAAGACAGGCAGTAGCAGCGTCGTCAGCAGCAGCAGCAGCCAGTGGAGCAGTCGGTACAGCAGGGAGCAGAGCAGAGTCAGCAGACCACAGGTTGTTATGCCTGTGGGCAGCAGGGCACTATGCTCATGAGCATCCATTGAGGCAGCAGCAGCTGCACCTCAGGCTCAGTACCATCCACCCCAGTCGGCGCAGCGCCAGCAGCAGCAGCAGGCTCAGTTTCGGCAGTGCTAGCAGCAGCAGCAGGGTCAGTTTCAGTAGCACCAGTAGTAGCAGCCTCAGCGAGGACGCGGACGTGGTCGGGTGATGAACATCACCAGAGAGGAGGCGGAGGCCTCTAATCAGGTCATCGGTACGGTTCCCATCTTTGGCAGAGCTGCTAGAGTTTTGGTTGACTCGGGTGCCACGCATTGTTTTGTTTCTAAGGAGTTCTTTACTACCTTGTCTAAGTTGTTCCGGAGCGGGCCTGTGACCTTGCAGCTGAGCTGCCAACGGGTGACTTTGTGCGTACCCTTGGTTACTTGGAGGGTCTCACTGTCGAGGTACAGGGCCACCAGCTACCAGCCAGACTATTTGCCTTGCAGCTTCACCACTTTGATGCCATTCTTGGCATGGACTGGTTGGAGGCGCACTCTGCACTGGTAGATTATCAGTGGAAGACCATGAGGTTTGAGATACCTGGAGCACCTGAGCTTTGCTTCTGAGGTACCCGGTATGTCCGCCGACCCTTTGTTTCTTTCTGTAGAGCTCAGCGCCTCATCCGAGACGGTTGTGTTGCTTTTCTGGCTTCGGTGTGTGTCTCGGACTCTGGCGAGTTGACTGTTTCTGACGTGCCAGTTATTCGTGAGTTTGCTGACGTGTTTCTGGAGGTTCTACCTGGCTTGCCGCCTGAGCGGGAGGTAGACTTCTCCATTGAGTTGCTTCCAGGGACGATGCCTACATCCAAGGCACCGTACCGGATGGTGCCGGCGGAGCTGCAGGAGTTGAAGCGCCAACTGAGGAGTTACTTGCATTGGGCTTCATTTGTCCTAGCCGCTCACCGTGGGGAGCGCATGTTCTGTTTGTGAGGAAGAAGGATGGCAGCCTTAGAATGTCCATTGATTATCGGCAGCTGAATCAGGTGACCGTGAAGAACAAGTATCCTTGCCCAGGATCGATGACTTGTTCGACCAGTTGCAGTCAGCTTCAGTGTTCTCAAAGATTGACTTGAGGTCGGGTTATTACCAGTTGCGGATCCGCGAGTCCGACATCACCAAATCAGCTTTTCGTACGCGCTACGACCACTTCGAGTTTTTCGTGATGCCTTTTGGGCTCACGAATGCACTTGTAGCGTTCATGGAGCTGATGCATAGTTTTCCGAGAGTACCTGGACCGGTTCATGGCAGTGTTCGTCGACGACATACTGGTCTACTCAGCGACAGCAGAGGAGCACGAGGTCCACTTGAGGCTGGTTTTGTAGGCTTTGAGGAGTCACCAACTTTACGCCAAATTCAGCAAGTGTGAATTTTGGCTAAAGGAGGTGCACTTCCTGGGGCACGTGGTTTTTGGTGCAGGTGTGGCGGTTGATCCCGCCAAGGTTGAGGACGTGGTTTCTTGGGGCCAGCCCACTATAATTGCAGAGGTTCGTAGTAGTTTTCTGGGGTTGGCAGGCTACTGCAGGAGGTTCGTGCAGGACTTCGCCAGAGTTGCAGAGCCTTTGACCCGGTTGACTAGGTGGGAGACCCCATTTGTGTGGACAGCAGAGTGCGAGCAGAGTTTTCAGGAGCTGAAGAGCCAGCTGACTTCAGCTCCGATCCTTGTTGTTCCTTCAGGCACTGGCGGCTTTGTTGTCTACACAGATGTGTCGGGGACTTGTTTGGGTGCTGTGCTGATGCAGCACAGTCAAGTAGTTGCTTATGCTTCTCGTCAGCTGAAGAAGCATGAGCAGCACTACCAGACACACGACCTGGAGCTTGCGGCGGTCGTGTTTGCCTTGGTTGTGGAGGCACTACTTGTACGGTGAGGTGTTTGGGGTCTTCATAGATCACCACAGCTTACAATATGTCTTCACTTAGAGAGATCTCAACCTCAGGCAGTGCATGTGGCTCGAGTACTTGAAGGACTATGACTTTACCCTTTCCTATCACCCGGGAAAGGATAATGTCGTAAGATGCTTTGAGTAGGAGAGCCCACTTGAATTCTTTGTTGGTTAGACACTGGAGGCTTCTGGAGGATGCTACTCAAGGTTTGTTTACACCATCGGTCTCCAGGAGAGGGGAGTGTTGACCAGTATGATTGATCGCCCAGAGATTTACCAGCAGGTACTTGAGGCATAGAGTGCAGACGCAGACTTAGCAGACGTGTTGCAGTTGCCTGAGGTGGTGCTTGACGAGGACAGCGAGGTTTGGTTCTGGGACAGACTCTACGTTCCAGAGGATGTCAGGGAGGAGGTACTTGTTGAGGCGCACCATTCGCGAAACTCTATTCATCCGGGCTCCACCAAGATGTACCACGACTTGAGGACACTCTTGGTGGCCGAGGATGAAGAGAGAAATCGCTGAGTTTGTTTCACGCTGCCTTACCTGTCAGTGGGTGAAGGCAGAGCATCGGCGTCCTGGTGGTGAGTTGCAGTTGCTTCCCATTTTTGTGTGAAAGTGGGAACACGTCACCATGGACTTTGTTTCAGGCTTACCTCGCACTTCACAGGGGCACGACAGTGTTTGGGTCATCGTCGACAGGCTGACGAAGATCGCTCGTTTCCTACCTGTCAGCAGCGTGGTTGGTAGATAGATTGGCTCGGTTGTTTGTGGACAGAGTGGTACCTTGCACGGAACCCCGTCTCTATTGCCTCAGATAGAGATCCGAGGTTCACTTCTTGTTTCTGGCGCAGCTTTCATCGGGCACTTAGCACAGAGCTGAGGCTGAGTTCGGCTTACCACCCACACACAGACAGGCAGTCGGAGAGGACATACAGACCCTCGAGGACTTGTTGAGAGGGTGTGTCTAGACTGGGGCGGTGTAACGACCCGAGAACCTGACCCTTGGCCCACGCCGAGGACCCGATTTTCGCGGTCGCCGCCCACGGACCAGAGGGACCTGGAAGGGCTATAACACGCATCTGACAGGATATGTAACGGAAGTAAACGTCAACTGCTAAGCTAGAAGCGTACAAGCGGAACCAGGAAAGTAAAGCGAGACCGCTGCGTACCGCTCTAAGTACAGTCCCAACGCACGCACACTAGTACAAGTAAGGAAGGGAGAGACAAGTCCCTTAGGGGCATACCCTGAGGGTGACATACACTGAGAGGGGAACCACTGCTAGCTACGGGGACCAAGACTACCGCCCCGTCTCCTCTGCCCGACGCGCACCCTGCCGCTGCTGGGAAGACCATCACCTAGAAAACAGAGGGATGAGCTTCACAACAGAAGCTCAGTAGGGACTACCAATCTCCTACTGGCTCTAAACAGGCAGAGGAACATATACAACTATTAAAAAGGAAAGACGGCAGTTGATATCTTCTACCTACAAAGGAAGTGCGGAAGCGAAGCTAAAGCTAACACGGTACGGAAAGTACTCTCGGTCGGAAACTCCGTACGACTGCTCGCGTGACCACCACACGGCTAGTAAAACACAGACGGAGGGAACTCCGCCTGGACAAGGAACAGTAGCTACGGGAACAACACCACTAGTCAGACGGTCAGGTGCGTCCACAGACGTCTTATCCTCGACCTAGGTCCTGGCCCTCGCGTCTCGTCAGAGCGAGGTAGGACACAAGTACAACAACAGTAACCGCCGTAGTCTGGCCGGACTACGGTCCCACGCCTGACCTCTCCAAACGGTTCTGGGCCGTAAGGAGCGAGGCAGTGAGAAGAAGGACTGGCTGGCCTGCGCCGGGTAGAACTCCAAACTGTCCTCGGCGTCCGAGACCAACCACAAGAGCTCTACAAGCGACTCACACGCCACTGTCCTAACCACTGTTTTCCCTCCTCAGCTCCAGAGTCTGCCTACGCGGCTGCCAACTCGAGCACACTCGTAGCCCGGAGTACTCCCTCAACAGTCTCCCAAGGATGGGGTCCCAGGTAACGGTAACAACCTCTGGCACGGGACAAGCCCTCAAGTGCCGCGCACCAGCGAACGACTAGTGTGAGACCGTACTAGAGAACTAGCACAGGTGCCACAGGTACAGTAAAGTGTAAACGGAAGCGGCGGAAGCACAACCTGCCTCTGGACTGAGAAGGCGACATAGGCCCTGTCGCCTTCTCAATGCGACATAGGCCCTGTCGCATCCTGAATGTGACATAGGCCCTGTCGCAAACCCTGGTGCAACACACCCAGGTGTCCCTTACCAGTCAGTAGCGACATGGCCTATGTCGCCTTCAGGCCAGACGGGGGTTCCGGGAGCACTCTCTCTCCGGAGAACCTCCCCGAAATGGGAGAAACACTACACGGAGAGGGAGGGAGCATGCTTATCATGCTAGAAAGCCATTAAACACACAAACCGCCCTCGAACACCCCAAGAACATGGTTTCTACACTCGGAGGAAAACCTCACTCACACGAGCATGGAGTTCTCACACTCCCCAAACCCCAATCACACGAGAACCACGGTCTAGACGGGGAGGGGATCATGCTTAGGGCGAAGGAGTCGGGTGTCTCTACCTCCATGCGAAGAACGCACCCGTTGGGGCCTTCTCGTAGGTAGAAACGTCTCCTCCTCGCACCGCACGGCACGAACACGACCCCTGCACGAACGGAGCGACACCCTCCTCAGCACGGCCGCCTCAACACGGGGGAGGCACCCCAAAACCGTCGGAAAACTCTGAGAGGGCAAGAGAAAGAGAGGGGAAAGGAGAGGCGAGGAGAGGGGGAAGGGCTCGGGCGCCCGGGCTTTAAGCCCACGGAGCTGAGAAGGCGACATACCCCATGTCGCCACGGGAACCAGAAGCGACACACACCCCCCTCGTAACCCACTGACAACGGTCAAATCTCGGAATTCGAAAAAGTGAAGGCGACAGCCATCTTGTCGCGTTCACCCGACACCGCCAGAGCCGTACTGACACAAAGGACGCCGTCACTTGTCAGACGGCGTCTGGGGCGACATGATGGGAAGCGACATAGGCCATGTCGCCTTCAAGAAGGCGACATACCCCATGGCGCCATCCATCAAACCAGAAGGCACAGTGGGTACGTCGCCTTCAAGAAGGCGACATACCCCCTGTCGCAATCCCAAGCAGAACCAGACATCGACGCGATCGGAACCACGTCGCAACAGTCGCCCTGCCGCAACCCAGAGGACGGGGCCAAGGGCCCAAGGGGGCCGGGGTGTTACAACCCTCCCCCTTAAGACATTTCGTCCTCGAAATGAAAACAACTCGGTCTCAACCCAGAAGACGACAAAAGGGGAGATCACCACATACCGATCAATCAAACAAGGAAACTGCTCCTGCATCTCATCCTCGCGCTCCCAGGTGGCCTCGCCACCGACACGTTTCTGCCAACGACCTTAACCAGCGGAATCTGCTTCCTGCGCAACTGCTGAACTTTGCGGTCGACAACATAACTGGGTACTCTGGCACTGACAAATCTGGCGCTACCTCTAGCTGCGAGTAGTCCAACACGTGCGAAGAGTCTGCAACGTACCTCCTGAGCTGCGAAACGTGAAACACACTATGCACACCCGCTAGCTCTGCCGAAAGACTCAGCCTATAAGCCACCTCGCTGACCCTCTCAGAAATGGGGAAGGGCCCAATATATCTGGGACTGAGCTTTCCCCTCTTACCAAACCTCATGACCCCTTTGGTCAGCGAGACCCGCAGGAAGACCAGGTCATCGACGCTGAACTCTAGCGGTCTCTGCGGACATCCGCATAACTCTTCTGCCTGCTCTGTGCTGCCTGAAGCCTCTGCCTGACCAAACTGACTGTCTTTGCACACTGCTGCACTAACTCTGGCCCCAAAAGCTGCCTCTCACCAACCTCGAACCAGTGAAGCGGAGTCCTGCACGGGCGACCATACAAAGCCTCGTATGGCGCCATTCCGATGCTCGAGTGATAACTGTTGTTATATGCGAACTCTACCATCGGAAGGTGAACTCCCAAGTGCCGCTCTAGTCTAAACAGCATGCTCTCAACATGTCCTCCAGTGTCCGTATGGTCCGCTCTGACTGACCATCTGTCTGCGGTGGTACACTGTGCTGAACCTCAACTCTGTACCCAGTGCTCTCTGGAGACTGCGCCGAAACCCTGACGTGAACCTCGGATCTCTATCTGAAACGACTGAAACTGGATCCCGTGCAACGAAACAACTCTGTCCACGTACAATCTGGCCAACCTGTCCACTGACCACGACATTCTGATCGGAAAAAGTGTGCTACCTTGGTCAAACAGTCCACGATCACCCAAATACCGTCATGCCTCTGCGGGGTACGGGGCAAACCAACCACAAAGTCCATGGTGATGTCGTCCCACTTCCACTTGGGAATGGGCAACGACTGCAACTCACCACCAGGACGCTGATGCTCGCCCCTTCACCTGTTGACAGGTAAGGCACTGGGCAACAAATTCTGCCACGCCCCTCTTCATCCCTGGCCACCAGAAGGACCTCCTCAAGCAATGGTACATCTTGGTGGAGCCAAGATGAACACATACCTCGATCTGTGAGCCTCTGACAACACTGCCTGACGCGCCTCCTCGGGAACTTACAAGCGGCCTCTAAACCTAACCTCACTGTCCTCTCTCTGAGCTCAACGTCCGGCATCCGCAAAATGTCTGCTAACTCTGCATCTGCTCACTGCGCCTGCAACACCTGCCTGAACAGTGACGGCCGAACTTACAAACTACTCGCCACAGCACGGTCTCTGGTCCTCGACGGAACAAACACTCCCTGAGACAACTCCTCAAACAGCCTCCACTCTCTGACCATCAGCGAACTCAAGCGCACGCGCCTACTCAACGCATCGCTACAACGTTAGCCTTTCCTGGATGATAGGAAAGGGTTAGGTCGTAGTCCTTCAAATACTCCATCCAACGGCACTGCCTCAAGTTCAGATCTCTCTGGTAAGATATACTGCAAACTCTGGTGATCGGTGAAGATCTGAAAAGCCTCGCCATATAGGTAGTGCTTACACAACTTGAGAGCGTACACCACTGCTGCTAGCTCCAAGTCGTGGGTGGGATAGTTCTCCTCATGCTTCTTGAGCTGCCGAGAAGCATAGGCAACGACCCCACCATGCTGCATCAGCACGGCACCCAAACCTGACCTCGACGCATCGGTGTAAACCACGAACCCACCGGTGCCCGACGGCAAGACCAACACTGGCGCTGAAGTCATCTCGACTTCAGCTCCAAGAAACTCTGCTCACAGTCCTCTGACCAAACAAACCTAGTGTCCTGCCTCGTCAACCGAGTCAACGGTGCTGCAATCTTGGCGAAATCTTGAATGAACCTCCGGTAGTAACCTGCCAGACCCAGAAAACTGCGGACCTCTACAACTGATGTGGCTGCTCCCACGACAACACTGCCTCAACCTTGGCCGGATCCACCGCCACACCAGAACCCGAGATCACGTGCCCGAGGAAGTGCACCTCGCTCAGCCAAAATTTGCACTTGTCGAACTTGGCGTAAAGACGGTGACTCCGCAGGGTCTCCAGCATGATCCTCAGGTGCTCCTCTTGCTCCTCTTCAGAAGCCGAGTAGACCAAAATATCATCAACAAAAACAACAACAAAATGATCTAGGTACTCACTGAACACCCTATGCATCAAATCCATGAACGCAGCGGGTGCATTCATCAGCCCAAACGGCATCACGACGAACTCAAAGTGATCGTACCTGGAACGGAAGCCGTCAAACCAACATCCGACTCTCTGATCCGCAGCTAGTAGTAGCCAGATCTCAAGTCGATCTTCGAGAAAACTCGGCCGATTGCAACTGATCAAACAAATCATCAATTCTCGGCAACAGGTACCTGTTCTTCACAGTGACCTGGTTCAACTACCGATAATCGATGCACAAACGAAGACTACCATCCTTCTCCTCACGAACAAAACAGGCGCGCCCCACGGTGAACGGCTCGGACGAATGAAGCCCAACTCAAGCACTCTTGCAGCTGGTGCTTCAACTCACGCAGCTCCGCCGGGGCCATCCGGTAAGGTGCCTTGGACAAAGACATCGTACCAGGCAAAAGCTCGATGGGAACTCTACCTCTCGCTCAGGCGGCACCCAGGTAGATCCTCCGGAAACACGTCAGAAAACTCAGAAACAACTGGCACATCAAAAACTGAAGACCCGCTAGCTCCAAGGACAAACGAAGCAAGGTAAGCAATGCAGCCATCACGGATCAAACGACGAGCCTTACAGAAAGAAATAACGGCCGACAGGTAGACCGGATACCTCGAAAGCAGAGAACGGGTGCTCCAGGTATCTCGAACCGAACGGTCTTCCTCTACAATCAACCACGGCTGAGTGAGCTTCCAACCAGTCCATGCCCAGGATGACGTCGGAGTCGCAAAGCTGCAGTGCGTACAACCTGGCCGGCAACTGGTGACCCTCAACCTCGACTGTCACCCCTCCAGGTAACCGAAGGAACGCATGCAGTCACCGGACGGGAGATCGACCAATACGTCACACTGCCTCTCGGGTGTGTGACAAGCAAGAGACTCGTAAAACTCCTCGCAAGCAAAACACAAGGAAGCACTGGATCAACCAAAACACGAGCAGCTCTGCCAGGATAGGTAGAGTACCTATCACCAGGTTCGATGCCTCTGCCTGCTCCCAGGTGAGCGCCATCACGCGACCACCACCACGTCCACGCTGCGGCGCCTACTGGAGCTGCTGCTGCCGGCGACTGCTGCTGAGGAAACTGCTGCTGCTGCTCGTACGGCTGGTACTGCTGCGGCTGCAGGAACTGCTGGACCTGCTGCTGGTACTGCCCTCTCTGCTGCTGACGCGGTGCCTGCTGCTGGGGAGGGTACTGGTACTGGGGTGGCTGCTGCGCGTACTGCACTGGCTGCTGCTGCTGCGGAGCTTGCCCCCTAGGGCAATCCCTCCTAAAGTGGCCTGGCAAGCCACAAGTGTAGCACACTGGCTCCTAACTGCCCTGCTCAGCACCCTGCTGTACTGACTGCTCTGCAAACCTGGACTGACGCCTCTGCTGACGGCTCCGTCCACCCCCGCGTGTAGACAACTTCCTGAACTGCGAGCGAATTCCAGAGCTACCGGAACTGCCCGAGCCTGAGGAAGAGGAAGTCGCACTACCGCGGCTGCCTGCTGGACGCTGGTATGGCGAGGACCTGGAAGAGGCTCCTCCCTGCTGCTGCTGCTGAGGCTGCCAAGCCTCCCTATCCAAGGCGGTGGCCTTCGCCACGGCCTCTTCCAAGTGGTACACATGTGTGCCGTCACACCCCACCTCAGGTCTGGTCTCAGCCCTGCTATAAACCTCTCTACACAAGCCTGGTCACTGCCTGCTACATGAGGCACATGCCTCAACAACCGGACAAACCTCTGGTGGTACTGAGAAACTGTGAGGTCGCCCTGCACCAACTCGTGGAACTGGTCCCGTCTCTCACGTCGAGCGTAGTCGGGGAAGTACTCGCCGTGGAAGACCTCTGAAAACTGCTGCCAAGAGATCTAGTCCAACCGCTGCCCCTGGAAGTGAGTCTGCCTCTGAACTCTCCACCACTCATGGGCTGCTCCCTTGAGCTGGTATACTGCCAAACGAACTTGGTCCTCTTCAGCGTACTCCATAGTCTCGAAGATGCGCTCCAACTCATGGGTCCAGCTCTCTGCCTTATCTGGATCATACTCCCGTGGAACATTGGTAGGCGAAGATGCAGGAACCTCTCAAGGAGAGCGGTCCTTCCTCCATAACCGCCGTCCTCCACCGCCCGGCCCGGTACTCCCAGTGCCCGACCGCTGCTGACGCTGACTCTGGCTGCTCCACCTCTGCTCTACCTCCTGCTGCTGCTCTGGTACGGCTGGGGAGGTACTGGAAACTGACCACCTGCTGCTGCCTGCCCGGCTGCCACGCTCCCTGGTACATAGCTCTGAAGAACTGCTCGCCATGGGAACCAGTCTGCATACTGCTGAGGCTGAGGGTGGTACTCCTACTGCTGCTGCCCACCTACTACTACCGCTGCCGCTGCCTCTGCTACTCTGCCCTGTGCACCCTGAGGCTGTGCCACTGATTCCTGCCGAGACCTCCTCCTGGACCTGCCCTTGTGCGGGCATCTCGACTCATCCTACTGCTCAACCAGCTGCCTAGCCTGACTGCGCCTACGCGGCCATGACCTACACGGCAACACAACTAACAAAGGTTATGAATACCTCTCAGGCGGCTAGCAGTGTACTTGTACTATTGTTGGGACTTACGTTGCAGTTTAGATCCACTACAAGTCCTATCAGACCAAGCTCTGATACCAACTGTAATGACCCGAGAACCCGACCCTCGCCCACGCCGAGGACCCG
Source organism: Colocasia esculenta (assembly GCA_014218235.1). Lineage (NCBI taxonomy): Eukaryota > Viridiplantae > Streptophyta > Magnoliopsida > Alismatales > Araceae > Colocasia > Colocasia esculenta. The sequence goes on along the minus strand of CM024761.1, from coordinate 34,390,868 downwards.
ATTTTTGCGGTCGCCACCCACGGACTAGAGGGTCCGGAAGGGCTATAACACACGATTTGACAGTTATGTAAACGGAAGTAAACGTCAACTGCTAAGCTAGAAGCGTACAAGCGAAAACAGGAAGTAAAGCGAGACCGGCTGCGTACCGCTCTAAGTACAGTCCCAACGCACGCACACTAGTACAGTAAGGAAAGTGGAGAGAAAAGTCCCTTAGGGGCATACCCCTAGGTGACTTACACTGAGAGGGGAACCACTGCTAGCTACGGGGACCAATACTACCGCCCCGTCTCCTCCGCCCGACGCGCACCCTGCCGCTGCTGGGAAGACTCACCTGGAAAACAGAGGGATGAGCTTCACAACAGAAGCTCAGTAGGGACTACAATCTCCTACTGGCTCTAAACAGACAGAGGAACATATACAACTATTAATAAGGAAAGACGGCAGTGATATCTTTCTACCTACAAACGGAAGTGCGGAAGCGAAGCTAAAGCTAACACGGTACGGAAAGTACTCTCGGTCGGAAACTCCGTACGACTGCTCGTCGTGACCACCACACAGCTAGTAAACCCAGACGGAGGGAACTCCGCCTGGACAAGGAACACTACTACGGGAACAACGGCCACTAGTCAGACGGCACAGTGCGTCCACAGATGTTTTATCCTCGACCTAGGTCCTGGCCCTCGCTCTCGTCAGAGCGAGGTAGGACACAAGTACACACAACAGTAACCGCTGTAGTCTAGCCGGACTACGTCCCAACGCCTGACCTCTCCAAATGGTTCCGGGGCCGTAGGAGCGAGCAGTGAGAAGAAGGACTGGCTGGCCTACGCCAGGTAGAACTCCAAACTGTCCTCAGCGCGTCCCAGACCAACCACGAGAGCTCTGCAAGCGACTCACACGCCATTGTCTACCACCGTTTTCTCCCCTCAGCTCCAGAGTCCGCCTACGCGGCTGCCAACTCGAGCACAACTCGTAGCCCGAGTACCTCCCTCAACAGGCTCCCGAGGACGGGGTCCCAGGTAACGGTAACAACCTCTCGCACGGGACAAGCCCTCAAGTGCCGCGCACCGGGCGAAACGACTAGTGTGAGATCGTACTATGGAACTAGCACAGGTGCTACGGTACAGTAAAGTGAAAACGAAGTGGCGGAAGCACAACCTGCCTCTGGACTGAGAAGGCTACATAGGCCCTATCACCTTCTCAATGCGACATAGCCCTGTCGCATCCTGAATGGACATAGCCCTGTCGCACCCCTGGTTGCGACACCCAGGTGTCGCCTTACCAGTCAGGTAGCGACATGCCTATGTTGCCTTCAGGCCAGACGGGGTTCCGGGAGCACTCCTCTGGGAACCTCCCTGAAACGGGAGAAACACTACACGGCGAGGGGGGGAGCATGCTTATCATGCTATAAAAGCCATTAACACACAAAACCACCCTTGAACACCCCAGAACATGGTTTCTACGCTCGGAGGAAAACCTCACTCACCACGAGCATGGAGTTCTC
>CM024761.1:34309780-34389267 GCA_014218235.1 Colocasia esculenta | reverse complement strand
TGACCAGGCCCGCGAATTGTTGTCCACCTTTGCTTTACGGTCTTCTTCCAAGATAGGCCCAACAGGCCCACGTCATCCTGCTCATTTTAGATCATCTCACATTGTCACTCCTGGATCGGGACATCCTTTTGCTCAGCCCACATCATTGCAGCCGGCCCATTATGCTCAATCTGGCCCGGATCTTGACTCTCGACTCCGCTCTCATTCCCAAACTGGCCCTCGCTATCCACTATCCACTTCGGCTCAGGACTTCAATCCGAGTTCGAATCCATGAAGCGAGAGCTTAGTGTCCTGCGGAGGCAGTTAAAGCCAAAACCTTCCTTCAATGATACTCTTCCTGATTTTTGTGGTCTCCGGATCCCTCCACCTTCTCAGCTCCCTGTTTATCGTAAATTCAATGGGGCTGGAGACCCTTACATCCATCTGAAGGATTTTCTCTATGAGTCGGTGTCCTATCAACATGATCGCCGCTTACTGGCTTATCTTTTTAGGCGGTCATTAGACGGGCCCGCTCTGGAGTGGTTTTATTCCCTGCCTCTCAATGAAGCCGAGGATTTTGAAATTGTCAAGGCCAGATTCGTGCATCAATATCAGGACCGGGCCGGGCCCGCGTATTCAATGGCTGATCTAGTGGCTGGGCAGATGAAGCCTGATGAAGAATTCGCAACTTATACTGACCGGTGGCGTCGGATGTCCGTGCATGTCTAGATGCACATCCCAGAAGAGAGAAAATCAAGCTCATCATTGCCAATGCAACACCCATGTACCGCCACATCCTGGCTATGAAGAATATCACATCCATGCAACAATTATACAGCCGTGCTCGCTTTGTAAAACCCAACTCCTTGACTCCCCCATGCCATCTATGTATGAGGCCCAACAACCGAATTCTTCATTTCAGGGGCCACTTATGAGGGAGTCCAAACCCAGGCCCAAGTCGATACCATCCACCACCCCACGCCTACCCACTCCACTAACCACCATGCACCTCCACCTTCATATAGCCAACTCGCCCCGCTTCCACAAGAACAACCACCTCGTCTATGCCGCAGCACCTACCATCCACTACCCAGCCATCACGACATTAACTTGGCCCAAAGCGACCCATTATCATCTGTTGCCTGAGTCCCTCTCTGATGTTTTCATGGCCCTGATGTCCATTAATGCATTGCAGCTCCCTACAGAAAAGCCAAGCTGGGACATGACAGTGGACCGATCAGAATATTGCTTATATCATCGCCATTCGGGGCATACAGTCGCAAACTGTTGTGAATTCCGAGATGTAATATGTAATCTGGATCTAGAGCCAAATAAATTGGTCTGAAATACACAGCTCATCCTGCATTGTCACGATAAGATCAAAGCACAAGACCAGGGGCAGCAATCCTCTCCACCACAAGCGCGGAACAGCCGCCCAAGCAACCAGCAATGCAACGAAGACACCAACACAAGCATCAAGGTAGTCGTCATCTCCACCAGTTCAAGCCGACGACACCTCTTCACTTATCCTCCAAGTGCACCACCCGCTCCGTCACAACCTCAACAACCCCCTCCACCAACCCTGCTCAGGCTATCACCACCACACCTACCGCATCGCACCCTGATGACAAGCTGTTAGCTCGACCCATTGTGCCAGTGCGCTGTCAGTCATCTCCACCAACGCCGCAAACCGCTAATCCCTCCACTCCTGCCACCCTCCATCTTTACCCCTCGCCATCATCTCCACCCCCTGCCATTTGCACCTGAGCAAGCCATTACCACCACACCAAGGCTCGAGCAAGCTCCACTCACCTCTGAGTCCGAGCAAGAGTTCCTACTCCCAAGAGTAAGGCTGCTTCGGCCTCTGAGTTGGAGGAAGAGCTCTCCTGCATGAACCTGTCCTTCCCACCATCCCATCACCTCACACTAAGCCTCCGCATCTAACGAACCCGCCATAGCCACCATACATCCCATTACCATATCCCAATGGAGCAGGTGTGCATCACCAGCATCATGCCTTGAAATTACTTCCCCTATGAAAGATGGACTAAGAGAAGGTAGCCCAGTTCCGGTCATGTATTTCGACCTTTACAACTACATCAGTCGCATGCCGGTCTATGTCCTTGTCTCGAGCGCATTCGGGAAGGATGAGCCTTCATCTCCTCAGAAGAGCACTATCAAAAAGAGTTCCCAGGCCCTAGTGCCAGCCAAATCCAAAGCGGGGACGGTAGCCATTACGTTGCTTATTGGAAATGCTACCATTAATGCCATCATCACTTCCTCGCTCGGTTATATTGCATATGGCTGGTCAAGAGAAGGGGTTCTCTACAAACATTGTGCTATCTCACGCGGCTGCTAAGGCCATCATAAACCAGCTGTCACTCAAGGGGAAAGAAGTCACGCTGCCCGAAGCATCCAAAGCCCTCCTTTCCATGTTTCAACCTGACCAGGGGCACATTGCTATGTCACCAAGAGCACTAAAGGTTTTGCCAAGAGTCCTTTGCAATTTGCCTCAGCCTATCAGTCAGTTGGCCGTGCTAGTGCCACCCATCACACTCCCAGAAGCCTCCCCTCTTCAACTATCAAGGGAGTTGGTCTTCATGCCTGATTATCAGGCCAAGATGCCAAGTCTCAAGCTTATGGTGCTGCGCAACAAGTTCCCATGGATCTGCACTATCCACATGTCAGGGAATCCTTCTTAACGAAAATGCCATTTATGGTTCCCCCATGGGTGTCAATAAAGGTTGAATATGCAAATAAGCCAAGGGGCAAGTACGCACACGCAGTCTGACAACCATAATTGATGAGAGAGCCGTGTGGCTGCAGAGGAGAGCGAGGCCATCTGCTGCCTGGTCCCGCTATTTAAGAAGACATGTCAAGGTGAAACCGTCATATCTATCTGTAAGAGCAAAGAAGCTGTGGTGTCACAAGGAGAAATCTGCCAAGAAGCAAAGGAGGCTGAGATCAAGATTGAGATTCTTCAAGAAAAATGTCGATCTCCCTATCCTGTCATCCTCTGACCTTGATCTTTCAATGCTACTCATCCTGGTCAATCTAGTTCCCAGAGGAGGCGCCCGATCTCTCAATCTGGACTGGTGCCGCATTATTCCCCTCCTACTCCTCTAGGGTCTTTGGACCCTCACTTATCTCTTCCTCCTGAGCCACCCGATCACCCTCGGGGTACCCAGGCTCTCTCTCCATATCCACCTGGGTCACCTAACTTCCTTCCTAGTGCTCAGGGTTCCCCTTTTCCTCTTCTACCAGAGCCTCCTAATTATAGGTCAGGTCCACACTCTCCAGGAGCATCTGATTCCCCTCCTTCCACTTCCCCTTCTGATCCTCCATATCCTCCACCCTCCATTCTACAGTTCCTTCCTCTAACCCCTCCTGATCTCGGGTCCGACCCGATTCCTCCCTCACTACCTATTTGGGATCCCGACCCTTTCTCTCACTGTTCCAGAGGTTTCAGTCCTCACTAATTTTTTTCCTCCTTTGTAAATCCTTCTTGTTTGAGGGTTCTTATCCCTTATCTTCATGTAGTGTCATGTCTCCCTCTTGTTTGTGTTGAGTTGGCTCCAATTCTTGCTGACCCCTACTTTTCACAGTTTCCTGCAAATGAGCTAATTAAAATCAACCAAATTAAAGTTCAAAGACTAATATAGGTCTTCTTTCAATAAAGGGGTCGCATTGCGCACCAAATAACCATGCAAATATTTCTTTAAACACCAAACATCAAAGAGAGTCATCTCAGTTCACAGCAACAGTGGTCGAGTCGGTCTTAGGTTTACTTTGCTTCTACAGCACTCAAGTAGAGATTACTCCGTGCTAGGAGTCTGACATTCCTTCCCCTATCATTGAAGGTCACTTTAATCAAGGATCATCACACACCCACATGGCAACCTTGGTCGGTTCCTCTAGCAAACACCGTTGCTACTTAGGCCATACCTAGGAGGTGCAAAAAGCTATTCCCTTCTTTACTCGGTCGAAGTGCAGGGGCAAAAGGGCTATTTAGGCAGGCAACCAACCTAAGCACATCTCGATAAGAGGAAATCTCAAATAGGGACAGTCAATCAAGCCTACAAAAGAAAAGTAAAATAAAAAGAGAAGAAGAACAAATGAAAGAAAAATGATAAGAAAATAGGGGCATGACAAAGAGTGGCAGTACAGTTCCCCGCGGGATGCCCTTGAGCCCGGTCATACGCATGCCCCAAGCAAAAAACATGCACAATAAAGTGACCAAAAGTCCCTCCTCAACAGATTGAATCTCTAAGGGGTGTGCTGGGAAGGAAGCTAAACTTGATTTGTCCTTTAAAACCTGCACTAGACTTATCCCCAAACTTTCTTCTCTTTCTCTCTATAAGGCTGAGTCGTCTCCCCCAGGTTGGCCTTTGTAGTGGCACCGTGAGCCAGGGGCAACCATCTATAGGACGCCACCATCTAATGCACATCCGATCTTTTGGTGGTCTTTAATGAAGGTGAATGAATGGGGACCCCTTGCCAGTAGTTTGTCTTGCTTTAGTGTTGTAGTAGCAGGGTGAGTCCCTTCCCTCTCATGTGTCTTTTTAGGAAGGGCTAACGTCGGCTTCAGGCCTTATTTCAAAAAATCCCAAAAAATTCAAATATTGCCAAAATCTCAAAAATTCAAATATTGTCAAAAATCTCAAAAAATCAAATATTTCCAAAAATCCAAAAATCAAATATCAAAAAAACTCCAAAACCAAAAAAAAAAAACAAATATAGCAAAAATCAAAAATCATATAATTCAAAACTCAAAAAAAAAAAAAATCAAATGTTTTCAAACTAAAAAACAGATCTAATCATACATGTTAAGTGTGCAGGTACTTTGGTTCTCCAGGATTGTTCACTCAAATCTCCACATTTCTTCATTACTTTTTGCCTAAGTCTTGCTCACATCATCTTTACGATATGTCTCTCCTCCTCAGTTCCACCCATGATTTGAATTTCAAACTCATCCCCACCAAGTCCTTCCCAAGTCCCATACATATTCTCCCTCAATGGCTCCCATGAGAGGACTCTCTATGTGTGAACCTGGCTGTTCTTCAGTGTTTTGTTTCAATCATGTGGATGACTGAGTTGTTTATGCTTGTTGTTAGCTTGTTTAGTGCTTTGTTTATTGCTTCATTTTCACAAAAAACACAAAAAATCAGAAAAAGTAAAACCCAAACAATGGCGAGTTCTGCGCTCCACATGTAAGTTCAGGTAAGTATCCCTATCCCTTCTCCCTTGCATTACTATATGACACTTATGCTACTATATTATCTCAAGGACGGGTTGGTTTTCAATGTGTTTTGGGATCTGAGTTCCCCTTCAACCAAAATAGTGATGATCCAAGTGCACATTGCTAATCGCGGGATAGACCGTTGAGTTAAATAGTTTGGGAACAATGGATTCAGGCCTACACTGCGGTTGCAGGTAGTTTCTTGACCCATTCTTATTCATCTTAGCAATATTATCCTTGAGTATTTTGAGTTTTCATTTTCTCCTTTCTTGCATATTTGTTTTGATGATTCTTTTATTTTGCCCAACATGCATCATGTAGGACTTTGAACTTTCGTGACTCATTCCTGACTTTTGATGAGCTTTTGTTGAGTGTCCAATCATTCTCCAGTTTAAAACAAGATATCCAATTCCACTCCGAATCGGAAGGTTTGCTCCGAGTGAGTTATTCCCATCAGTATGACAAGAATTTCCCTGTCTGGATTCTCTATCAAATTTTATCCTATTTCTTTGATCCGTTTGGTTGCGAACCGCTCCCAGGACAGAGTCATGAGTTACCTACCTGACACGCATATGTCCCTCCAAGACGAAACCTGCAGGCCAATCGGCTAAGGTACCTCTCAATCGAGGGGTTGATCGTCCTCCTCTTTTCTCCTTCTCGTCTAGACTTGTGTTCTTCTTGGCATCCTACTCGAGCAGTTGACCGGGGCTTTCACGAAGATTCCAATTGCCTATTAGTTAGACCGGGTATCTTCCGCCGTCACTTCGTGACACCTCCACTCCACTTCCGCTTCGTTACCCTGCAAAGAGGAAGCCAAGGAGGGGAATCTGTAGACACCTGGTCTGGCTAATTGGCTGAGCCATATTCTTATTATCTAGTGGGCCCCTAATTGTCACTCACATTGAGCCCATCATTAGCCTTGTTTTGAGCCCATTAAACCATTAAAATGCCTTGAAATCCCGCACATTATCACTTGAGAGAGTCCTTGGGGCATAATAACTCTTATCTTATCATATGGTTGGCTGATAATTCATGATTATTTCGGATTTATTGTCGCGACGCATCGTAACGCCCGTCTCTGTGTCGCGATGGTTCTGGCTGCCGTGACAGTCCATGCATTATCCATGCACGAGGCAACACTGTCGCGTCGCCCCCCGCCCGTCGCGTCTTAATCGCGGTCCTACGATACGCTGCGACAATGGCCGAACACTCTGGCCACCATAACTGTCCCCTATTTATCCTCTTATGAATCTAGCTTAATCCCTAGGAATTATCTCCACCCCTGGGGCGAAACTCCAGCCCTAGGGACTCTCCTTTGCATTCCTAAGGACTCTCCATCCGTTTTTAATGAGACTTTATCTCCCATTTTAATTTCTGAGCCATTTAAAGGAGATAATATCATTTTTTCTCACTCCAAGCTCTATATAAACAAGGCACCTCCTCAAGGATGGGGGGAGCCTCATTTTTTACCCCGAAGGGCTGCCAAATTTTCCCTTCATCCATACTTAACCACGCAGCATCCTTTTCCTCTATTTCCTCACATCCCTCTTCACCGAAGACCTCATTTTCACCCTTATGGAGCACGGGACGTGAGAAGGGCGACTCTAGAACTCTCCTGAAGTTTTTCAGATGATCCTTCGAGTTGCAACAACGCCAAGGAGTCGCCCTAATGGGGCTCACCCTCTTCCTTTCCCTTTCCCTTCTTTATATGCATTTTCCATGTTGTTTTAGATAGAGCATATTCAGCACACACACCACGTTTTCCTACACTCAATGGGGTTTAAAAATACCCCAGGTCCGTTCGCTCCATGCTCCACATCTTTCTGGCATTTAAGAATGGCTACTACGCTTAATATGGTCTAACAGGGTTCATTTCTGTTTTCCGTTGTTCGGCAGGCACTTAAGCAAGCGAAGATCCACGCGGAGGAGCTCTCATCCTCTAGCCGGCTGGAGGACGGGAAGAAGGTTTCATCCATCATCTCCCTCACAGACGAGAACGCGACAGTGGAGGGTGACGCGAAAAGGAGACGCGTCCGGCAGGGCGACGCGTTATCATCACTATCGCGGGCTAGCATGACGGTCGCGACAAAAGGTACACCCCCGTTCTCTCTCTTTCCTAGAGTAGTTAGCCCAGACATTTCTCTTCTCATTAGGCAACTATCTAGCTGGCGATCACTCCATATATCCATGCTATTAGATTTAGTATGTTTGCATGTCGAAGGGAAGCACAATCCCTGTGATTACAAGTAGCACTGTCAACAGCTGAAGCTGAGTACGTGGCTGCTGGAAGCTGTTGCACACAACTCCTAGGATTTAAACAGCAACTTGAGGATTATGGATGACACATCAAGACAATTCACTTGCTATGCGACAACACCAGTGCAATTAATCTCACCAAGAATCCAGTTCAGCACTCAAGGACAAAAACATATAGAGGTTAGATATCATTTTATCGTGATCATGTAGCCAATGGTAATATAGATATTTCCTTTGTTGATACTCAAAATCAGTTAGCAGATATCTTTATAAAGGTCTTACCTAAAGAGAGATTTACGTCTCTTAGAAGGGAATTAGACATGTGTAATTTGTGATAGATTTATTTGTATGTAACTGAAATACTAATTATTTCAGAATAAGAATTATTATCTCCCCTGAATTTGAGCAAAATTCTAAAGATTGCTTGCATCATAAATATCTGTATGGTTTGTTAATTTAAAAAGTATTTATTCATCTCGAACATGTCTCTTTTCTGTCGTTTTCCACATTTATGGCGCCATCTCCTCAAAAGTCACTTATCTTTATCTGATAAAACCTGAAATCTGTGCCATAACGATTCACCTCCTGCTCTCATCTCTTTCAACTTGCCTGAGACGATAAGCCCTATCGACTCCGGCATCGACTCTGCGCGATTTCAAAGCTTCCATCCCTTCCCACGAAAAATTTCTTGAGGGCTTTTGCTCTAATCTTCTTCATGACTCTCCAGAACCGTATCTTGCTCAAAACCATGGTCGTTTCTGGAGTTTCCGGCACCGTCGGGGGCTATGGGATGCTTTCCTCACCGCAGAGCAGCAGGAAAGGTTTACAACTGTGAAGACAAAGATATGCGGGAACAAGGAAGTTGATATTGCTGATCTGGAGAAGAATGGGATGCACAACATCGTTGCAGCTATGCAAAGAATGAAGTGGACCAAGTTAGCAACTCTATCAGAGGCAAGTTATCTGGACCTGGTTTAAAGCTTTTTATGTTTTCTGAATTCTGAGGAAGATGGGTCCTTGACATCCATGGTCAAAGGAACCCAGATTCGCATCTCATATGCGTTGTTGGAGTCGTTGTTTGAAGTTTCTACCTCCGGCCATAGTGGGGTTAGATAGTGTGGATATTCAAGCCAAAGGATTGGGAAATCGTTGGTCCAGAATACAAGTGAAAGATGGGAAGATTGGCATCAATCAGTTGAACGCATTCAACAGGATATTGCATTTCATTGTTTGTCAGATTTTGGCTCCCAGGAGTGCCGCCTTCTCCACCTGCACCAAGGCGGACTCCGACATGATGTTTTGGGCCATTTATAACCAGAGTATCAACATGGCAGAAGTTATCTTGGAGCGGATGAAAATGCAACTGCTCAAATTTGGGACAAGAAAAGCAAGCTGAATGTGTCCCTCCCATATGCTCACCTACTGACCAAGATACTCTAGCACTATGGGATTAATTTGACTGGGGCAAGTCTCTGAGAAAATGAGTCAAGCTATTCGAAGCAGGAACTTAAAGAAGAGTGGATTTTTCTTGTAGCTAGAGTTTGGACCAAACCTTAGCAGTAGAGGGCGAGGCCATTATTGGCGAAGCCCTAGAAGTCCAAGAAGAGGCAGCTCAGACAGAGGTAGCAGCAGCAGAACCAGCAATTCCAGTTCAGCAAGAGGATGCTAGGGCAGAAGTGCCAGCAGTCCAAGAGCAGCAGGAAATGGTCAGGGCCGAAATTCCAGTGGTTCAAGAAGACCAATCAGCAGCAACAATAGCAGAAGTCAGTGTTGAGGTTCATGCAGTCAGTGAAAGCAGAATTGAGGACATTCCTCTAGAGCACATTGAGCCCGTTGGGCAGGTTGAAGAGGTTGTCACCCCCACTTCCATGGTAGCCTCAATTCTTAGAAGTGTGCTGGATTCCATTCCCAGAACTCAGGGGGAGCAAGAGCAGATGACTGTAGAAGGACTGTGGCACCAGGCCACATTGAAGATGTTGTGATGGAGAAGCTCCGTTCAGGGGGAGCAAGAAATTGTGTCTGAGGTTGCAGCAGTAGGCCACAGTGAGGATGTGCAGATGAAAGATGCTCCTATTCAGGGGGAGCAATTTGTTGAGAAGGAAGCACAGCCTCAGGGGGAGCACACTGCTAGTGCCCCTATTGAAGATCAGTATAGAGAAGGTGTTTTAACAAGCCCTTCTAAAACAGAAGAAGAAAATGTAAATATAGAGAATGTGGGCCCGTTGCTAGGGCAAGTGAAAAAGAAAAGAAGTGGCTCCGAAGATCCCTCTACTCACCAGGAAGCCACATCAGAGGCTGAGGAAGAAGAAATTGAAGATCATTCTGAAGCCTATTGTTGCAAGACTGGATGAACAATGAAAAATACTTTGCTCTGTGCAATCTGACATCGCATCAATTTTTATGAGCCAGAGCACTGCAACTAAGGAAATGGGCATGATTAGAAATGCCTTTCGTTGGGTAAGAAGTGAGCTCCTCAGCGTTAAGGAGTCTATAGCTACTATTCTGATATTTTGAAGGTGCAATCTCCTCCTGCAGCACCTGCCAGCAGCTCAAGGCCATCAGGGCCAAGTATTGTTGAAGAAAAGGCAGTTCCAGGGCAAGCTGAGGCTGTGAAGTCTGGACCTCAGGGCCAAAACAATGATATGTCTGGGCCACCCGGGCCAGTGGAATCAGTGGTTGAGCCTGTCAAAGCAGAAGAACAAGTTGTAGCCTCTGAGCCCCCAATTCTTCTCCTCTTCAACTCCAGCCCCTCCTTTTCCACCATCATCCTCCACATCACCACCAGCCCCTAACACTTTCAAAACAACCATTCCAAGAACTATTTCCTCCCCTACACCATTCCTTCCCAGTCCTCCTCATCTCCTGCCTCCTCCACTCACATTCCTCCACCTCCTCCTCTTTTAAGGTTCCTCCAGCTCCTCATCAGCTGGAGCCTCTTCTTTGGTCCTTCCTCCTTTGGACCATCTGATGTTCCCTCCTTCTACAATCAATTCCTTTCTTCATCTCCTCCTCCTCCTCTTTTATCTCTATTATTCGGAGAGTGCTCAAATTGATGCCCCTTCCTAGGGACATCGAAGAGAATTTGAAGTAGCTATCATCCGTTTAGTTTTAAAGTTAGTACTCATGTTCATAGGACAGGTGTTGGGTTGAGTGTGAATTTAATACATTTCCCCCTCAAAATTTTGATGATGACAACTTGTGATTTAATGCACAATAAATGGAACATGTTAAATACATCACACATGTAATAACACTTCAAAAAGCATGTTTCCAAACACATTTTATCATAAATATCATGATAATACATTGGACTAATGATTTATGTGTTTATGTTTCAGGGACATACATATCTTGCAAGGGTAGTGTCGACACACCCACTACTGGTGTCGACACAGGGTATCAAACCCTAAGGCAAAGTCATGAAGAAATGGTCAAGTGTGTCGACACAGTCCCAAGCAGTGTCGACACTAGACCCAGCTCCCAGAGAACCCAGTTGATAGGTTGGGACAGTGTGTCGACACAGTCCCAGGCAGTGTCGACACTAGTGACCTCTCCCAGAAGACCAGTTTTGTGGTATTGGGACAGTGTGTCGACACACCCAATGACTGTGTCGACACACTCCGCCAACGTTTTCACTTAAGTCCCACCTGGACACGTGGCACTCTAGGGATCACTTGGATCGGCCTTGGATCATGTGCCCACGTACCCCAAGGGTTCTTTTGGCCATGATGGGGTATAATACCTATCTAATCGGCCCCAACAAGAAGAACTCCAGAAGAGCCTTCCAAAAAGTGCCCTTTGGCGGCAGGACAGAGCTCTCCTCCCGTTCTTGCTCTCCTTGTGCTGCTTCAAGTCAATTCCCATCCTTGCAAGCACAAGAAGTGAAGATTGATCCATGAAGATGAAGTGAGATCACTTCCAAGGGAGCAGATCAAGTAGAAGCAGTCAATTGAGAAGAGTTCAAGGAAGATCTAGAGGCACAAATTGCAGAGCATCGCCCAGTGACTTCAAGAGTTCAAGCATCTTCTCAATTCAGTCTTCTACAAGGGAGTTCATCTGAAGAACAAGGATTCTACATACAACTTCTCATTTCCCCTTAGTTCCTCTGAGTCATTCTTGAGATTGTGCATGATTTGTTGCACTAGTCTCCTTGAATGAACTCTTTATGGATCAGATCATTGCTAGAGGATCTGGATCTTGTTGTTTTTGATCTAGCATGTGGTTGTGAGCCTTTGTGCTCAATTGTGTTGAGTCGTCGCACTCAGGTTGTGGTTGAGCAGTTGTGCTCAAGTTTCTAGAGTAGTCTTGCTCTAGAGGTTGTGTGTGAGTTGTTGAACTCAGTGTGTTGGAGTTGTCAAGCTCCAGTGTGTGGTGTATTCAAGTTGAATAGTGGAGCCTCACTGTGTGAGGGGTGGATGTAGGAATCACATGGTGTGATTTTCCGAACCACCTAAAAATCTCTGTGCAATGGTTTGTTGTGTGATTTAACTTCACCTTGCGTTAGATGTATGCATAGGATTTTTTTATTACTCTTCTAATCAACTTGATCACTCACTTTAATCACTTAACTCACACAATCACTCATCAGATCTGTGAATTGCTTTTCTAAGTGACTCTGATTCAAAGCATCTTTAAATTGGCTAAGCTTCAGCAGTATTTGGCCTAGATCTACCAACCCCCCCTTCTAGATTTGGCCCATCCCTTTTTCGATCTTACAATTGGTATCAGAGCGGTTCATATCTGATCTGATTTGAGTGTTTTTGTTTGTTCTGTGTGTTTCACTTGCTTGTTTGTTAAGTGTTTCCTTCTCTGCACCTCATTTTGATTCAATGGATTCTAGAGGTTTCATTGCTGAAGGCCATTCCATAAATAGGCCACCATTCTTCAATGGGACTGACTATTCTTATTGGAAGAATAGAATGCAAGTCTTCCTTAGAGCCCAGAACTATGAGATTTGGAGGGTAGTTGAGGTAGGTCCCTATGAAAACCAGTAGAAGAGGAAACCTGGACCAGGGAGCAAATTAGGAGGGCCACCCTGAACTACAGTGCCATGAACATAGTTCAATGTGCAGTCCACCCAAAGGAGTACTCAAGAATCTCCATGTGCAAATCTGCCAAGGAGATGTGGGATAAGCTTGAGTTACTCTATGAGGGAACATCCCAAGTAAAAGAAACCAAAGCAAATATTCTTGTTTCTGAGTATGAATTATTCATGATGAAATCTGATGAAACAATCTGAAATGTTTGCTAGGTTCATGATCATTGTGAATGGACTGAAGGCTCTAGGTAAGGACTACACAGATGCTGATTTGGTAAGAAAAATCTTGCGCTCTCTTTCTTCAATTTGGCACACTAAGGCCACAGTTGTTGAAGATTCTAAAGATTTATCCAAATCTCTTTGATGACTCATAGGATCTTTGATGACTTATGAAATAAACTTGAAGAGAAATGAAGAGCACATAATCAAAACCAAACCAGTAGCACTTAAAGCTTCATCTAGTAACAGGATAAATCAAGAGAAAACAAGTTCTGATGAGTCTGAGTCCAATGAGGATGAGATTGCCCTCATGACCAGGCAATTCAGAAAATTCTTAAAATCTAGAAAGGGAAAATTCACTGGGAAAAAAAATTCTCATCTGGGAAAGAAATACTTCCTTTTCAAATGCCAATTCAAATAGAAATCAGAAAACTGATGAAGTTGTTATTTGTTACAGGTGCAACAACCAGGACACATGAAAGGAGAATGTCCTGAGAACAAGAAGGAAAAATACAAGAAGATCAATAAATTCAAGAAGCCTAAAGCAATGGTTGCCACTTGGTCAGATGAAGATCCAAGTGAAAATGAAGAAGAAAGGTCCTCAAGTTCTGAAAGTGAGGAAATCTGCTTTATGGCAAACAGTTCTGATGGAAAGGTAAGTACATCCTTTGAAGATTATACAATTGATGATTGGCAAGATGCTTATGCTGAATTAGTTGAAAACTATTCTGAAACAAGAGAAAATAAGCAAAAGCATCTGAAAGAAAATTGAAAACATCTTGCATAACCATTCCTCAAACAGAAGAATCTCTGAATTGGAAAATGAAGTGGCTGAGCTCAATGAAGAAAAAGAAAATCTTCTAAATGTAATTGATGAGCTCAAGCTTGCATCCCAAAAGGCCAACAATGACTTTAAGAAATTGTCTAAAAAATTGGAATTGCAACAAAAAGAAAAACAACAAAGTGATGATGAAATCAAAACTTGGAAAACAATTGAAAGAAAAAGAACAAGTCATTGAAACCTTTACAAAAGGAAAAGATAATCTGGATGCCTTGTTAGGAACAAGAATGAAATCTGTAACACATGGACTAGGATTTTCAACACAAAACTCCAAGAAAGACAAATCTCGTGAAATGAGGGAAAAAGCACCTTTAATAAAATTTGTCAAAGTCCTAGTCCTGAGAAAAACAAAAACAAGCAAGTGTCAAACACACAACATTGGTATCACAACAAAAATTTTGAAAAACCAGAACAAAGAGAAACCAAACAGGTCGACACACTCACCTGACAGTCGACACCAGTCAACAAAAAGATGAAATCTGTGACTGTTGAGTCGACACCATCAAAGATAGGTCGACCTGCTCAACCTCAAAACCACCAACCAGTCAACCAAAAATCAAATAAAAACTTGAAAAATAAGAAAACACAAAAGAAAACATTCATGATAAACCTTGGACTTCCAAGACAGCACATCAAGCTGATTGGACCAATTCTTGGAACCAATGGTGTTACAATCCTTTTTGGTACCATCCTCAATACCTTATCCAAACTTTTCAATGTACCAACAAAACCCTTGGTTGGACCTCCACAAATGAACAATCATGTCCAAATGCAAAACTCCCATCCTAATGAGAAAAAGAACACTAGTGTTTTTATTCCAAAAGGGAAGGATAAATTAAAAAGGCAAAAAACACCACTGAAATAAACAAAAGCAAAAAACAAAAGATTTGGATTAGAAAAGATTTGCTGTCAATGTTCAAACAATCTGATGGTCCCAACAATGTTTGGGTACCAAAATTCTCTTCACTGATTAATTTTGCAGGAAGGTCGTGCACCAACTCAAATGTGTGGTTTCTTGATAGTGGGTGCTCACGACACATGACAGGAGATAAAGTAAAATTTTCATTCCTGGTTGAAAAGGAGGGAGGTTCTGTCACTTTTGGAGGTAAAAAATAAAGGAAAAATCATTGGATCTGGAAAGGTTGGTCAATCTTCCTCAAACTCAGTTGATAATGTTTTGTTAGTTGATGGTCTGAATTATAATTTGCTGAGCATTAGCCAACTATGTGACAAAGGTCACAGAGTTGTGTTTGAATCAGATTTTTGTAGAATAATTGACTCTTCAACTGATGAATAAAATTCTTTGGAAAAAGAGAAAACAATGTTTACATGATCAACCTTGATAAAAACTTTTCTGAAAACATTTGTCTTGTTGCAAATAAAAATGAAATTGCATGGACTTGGCACAAAAGACTTGGTCATGCAAGTTTCAGAACAATAAATAAATGTTAAGGCTGAACTTGGTTAAAGATCTTCCTGAATCTTTTCAAATGTAGAAAATCAAGTTTGTGGGATTTGTGCCCAAGAAAAACAAACCAGAAAATCTTTTAAAACCTTCAATGATGTACTCACATCTAAGCCACTAGAATTGCTTCATATGGACCTCTTTGGCCCAACAAGAATTCTAAGTCTGAGTGGCAAAAGATATGGTTTGTCATTATTGATGATTTTACTAGATTTACATGGGTTATCTTTTTATCCCACAAAAGTGATGCTTGCCTTGAATTCAGAATCTCTGTACCACTGTCTTAACAAGTTTTCCTTATAAAATCAAAAATATTTTGACTGATCATGGGGGGAATTTTGAAAACAAATCTTTCTCTGATTTATGTGCTGAACTTCACATATTTCACAAGTTTTCTTCGCAAGAACTCCAGAACAAAATGGAGTTGTGGAGAAGAATAGAACACTTGTGGAAATGGCAAGATCCATGCTCTTGGAAAGCAAATTGCCCAAATCCTTCTGGGGAAGCTGTAATACAGCAAAAATCATATTCAATAGAGCATTGGTCAGACCAAAATCAGAAAAACCTTATGAATTGTTGAAAAACAAAAAGTCAACCTTGTCTTATTTCAAAGTCTTTGGGTGTAAATGTTTTGTGCATAACAACAATAAAGAAAATCTTGATAAATTCGATGCTAAAAGTCAGGAGCCATCTTTCTTGGCTATTCTGAAATTTCAAGAGCTTTTAGAGTTTATTCTCTCAAAAATAAACTGTTGAAGAATCTCCACATGTTACTTTTGATGAAAATTCCTTTTCAACTCACTATTCTAAATCTTGCAGGACTGTCAGATAATGAAGAGGATGACTTCATTGTTGATTCTCACAAACTGTTGAGGAGAATGAAGACTTGGTGAAAATTTGACACACTCACTCACCTACTCCAAGTGGATCAGGTAATGTTGTTCCAAATTTAAATGCACCTCAACAGGTATTCCTGAACACAAAGTTTTGAGAGATCACCCAATAGAAAATGTTGTTGGCAATGTACTTGATAGGGTAAGAACTAGATCATCATTCTTGAATGCAATTCATGAAGACCCACTAGCACTAATTTCCCAAATTGAACCAAAGTCAATTGATGAAGCTCTAATGAATTCAGACTGGATAAATGCAATGCATGATGAACTTCATCAATTTGAAAGAAATCAAGTGTGGGAATTAGTACCTAGACCTAGTGACCAATCTGTCATTGGCACTAGATGGGTATTTAGAAATAAATTGAATGAAAATGGTCAAGTCATAAGGAATAAAGCTAGACTAGTTGCAAAGGGTACAACCAAGAATTTGGAATTGATTTTGAAGAGTCATATGCCCCTGTAGCTAGACTAGAAGCTGTAAGAATTTCCTTGCTTTTGCATCTTCATTGAAGTTTAAGTTTATCAAATGGATGTCAAAAGTGCATTTTTGAATGGTTACATAAAAGAAAATGTTTGTTGAACAACCTCCAGGCTTTGAAAATGAAAATATCTAATCATGTTTTTAAGCTTCATAAGGCTCTCTATGGTCTTAAGCAAGCTCCAAGAGCTTGGTATGACCGTTTGAGCTCTTTTCTGCTTGAAAAAGGATACTCTAGAGTAATGTTGATCAAACTTTGTCACAAAAATGTAAATAAACAAATAATTACAGTCCAAATTTATGTTGATGACATAATTTTTGGATCCACCAATAAGAGCCTGTGCACTGAATTTGCAAATCAAATGAAAACTGAATTTGAAATGAGCTTGATGGGAGACTTACAATTTTTCTTGGGATTGCAGGTTAACCAAACCGTGATGGAATCTTCATAAGCCAAACCAAATATGTCAAGAACTTCTGAAAAGGTTTGACTTCCGAACCTCAAGCACTCAAGCACACCCATTGCAATTAATGTGAAACTAGAAGAAGATTCACTTGGTAAGTCAGTAGACCCAAAGACATACAGAGGTATGATTGGTTCTCTACTCTATCTCACCACTTCTAGACCTGATATTCATTCAGTGTATGCTTGTGTGCTAGATTTCAAGCAAATCCTAAAGAAAGTCACATGTTAGCTGTTAAAAGAATTTTAATATCTTGTTGGAACATGTGATCTTGGTATTTGGTATCCTGCTGGTTGTAAATTAGATTTGATTGCCTATTGTGATGCTGATTATGCTAGGTGTAAACTTGATAGAAAAAGCACAAGTGGCTTGTGTTTGTACTTAGGTGGCTGCCTAATCTCTTGGGCTTCCAAAAGCAACACTCAGTTGCTCTATCAACTGCAGAGGCTGAGTATGTTGCAGCTGGTCGATGTGGCACTCAAATTCTTTGGGTGAAACATCAACTTCTTGATTATAACCAAGAGTTAGGTTGTGTTCCCATTCTTTGTGATAACACAAGTGCCATAAATCTGTCTAAAAACCCAATTCAGCACTCTAGAACAAAACACATTGAAATTAGGCATCATTTCTTGAGAGATGAGGTAGCAAAGAAATCTTTGAACTCCTCTTTATTGAAACTGAAAAACAAATTTGATATCTTCACTAAACCTCTTCCTGACAGCAGATTTTCATCCTTGAGGAGAGAGCTTGGTCTTTGCAAATGTCCATCTTCTTGATAACTCTCATTGGGTTGTGTTTGTTAGGCATGTTCTGAGGGGGAGTCACTGTTTCCATCATTTCTTTTTGCTTCCTTGATTCATGTTGTTCACATCTCTCTCAAATCAACTTCCATTTCCTTTTGTTAATAAATTCTTCAACTCACATTGTGTTGAAATTCTTGGTATATCAAATGGTGATTTGAAGAAGGACAAGTTCTGCTTGTCTGGACACTTTCACTATGCGAGAGTATATGTCTCCGCCAAGTATCAAGAATAAATATGCAATTGTTGAGGGGGAGCTTTTGTTCTTCAAAAAGAAACATTTCAATTTTCCAATTCTTGCTTATCTTTATCTGATGAAAATTTTTGGAATCATCATTTCAGGGGGAGCTAATGAATTCACTACTCATTCTTTACAAATTCAAGATTCCTCTTGAGTTATATCAACTTCCACTCATGATGTGCTCATTAAGTTTGGCTAGAACCTCAAAATGACTTTTTGATTGATCTACTACATTTTTGCAGTCAACTCTCAACTATACTCTTCAAGACTACAGAAATTTAAATCTCTTTCAAAGACTGAAAAATCATGTGTGCTTTGACTTTAAAACCTTCTTTGCAACTAATGTGTGAGATATAAATGATCTCAATTTATAAAATTCTCCTTCCATTTATTATTCAACAAAGCAATGGCACAAATGCTGAGAAACTACAAACCTTCACAATGAATGAAGTGCCATGTATGTCATGAGTATTATTGCTATCTCTGTTCAAAGGGGTTCAAAAATAATAAAAAATGATCTATACATTTTGATGATGACTGAGTAACTGGAAATATTGGCGTCTGATAAACATATATTTTCATGTCAAAAGGTTGTCATTTACCCCTTGAACTGGATAATGGGTAAATCTTTAGTAACCAGGGACTATGGTGTGTGAAAAGCATTAGTTCTTGAGTGAAAAAGATTTACTACATTTGATAGTTTGATTTAGATTAAAAAAAAAATGTGTCCAAGGAGAATTACTTAAAATCAACATCCTTGTCTTCCATCAGTGTGCTCAAAGTTGTTTAACTTCATCACAAGTGATTTCAATCTAAAAGACATTTCTATTTCTTTGGATTTGGAGAATATGGTAGTTGTCATTGGCTATTGAATGTTCTATATCACTCAAACTATCATTTTAATGGCTCAAGTCAATTAATGAAATATCTTGTAGGTTGTTGTGTAAAACTTGAAGTTTGTTGGATTTTGTAAAAATATGACAAATGAAATTTTTATCTCTTAAAAATCCTTGTCACGTTGATTCCATCCATATTTCATCATGTTAAAGATTTCCCAAAATTTACAATTTTCCTCATGCTCCAAACTTCAAAACTTCTTCAGGCCAGGTCGACACATCCACACTCCTATGTCGACACATTCAATAGCCCAGGTCGACACACCCATGTCTTGTGTCGACACATGGCGGTTCCTGGCGGGTCTTTCTCATGGGCGCTGGTTAAGGAATACTTGTTCCCGCGGACTATCTACCAAAACCACCCTTTTTCTTCTCCAGGTCGACCCATGGCCGCCATTTGCCTTTGAAAACAGCAAGAGTTTTCATTTCCTTCCCTCCTCCACATCCTCCTTCTCTGTCTCCATTCTCTTCAACCATCTCCTCCATACCCTGTTCTTCCTTCTTCTCCTGCAACCATGGCTCCCAGCAAATGCCCCGCCGTGGTGCTCGATCTAGGGCAACCTCCAGACCCATTGCCGTGGAAGAACCTCCACAGAAAGGGAGAAGCAAGCGTCCATGACCCTATGCGCAGCCAGGGGGTTCTTCTGCATCTCCTACACCATCAAAGAGAGGTAGGGCCCTCTTCCAGTAGAGGTCCTTCCCAAAGGGGATCTGCACACCCTAGGAGGAAGATTTTGGCCTCCTCCCTGAAGCTTCTGCGAATCTTCCTCAACTTATCTGGGTCATCTCACCCTCTGAGGCAACCCCTTCAAAGTTGGCTAGTGAAGGGAAATCTATCCTAAAGCCTAGAGCTGTGGATTTAGAAGACAATGACTAGCCACTACCTTCCCAGAAGTCTTTCAATACTTCAGTTTTCATCTTGGCTGCCATTCATATCTGAATTCAGAACCATATATCCAGACTTGTTCAAGAGTTCTACTTGAATTTGGAATGTACACCTGAGGGCTACCAATCTGAGGTCAAGGGTATTGATAGATTTTCTACTGAGTTGGCTGCGACATTGTTTAGAATTCCTGATGAAGGTGCTGACTACATGAATTTGAATTTGACCTTCATGAGGCTTATTCTTTGTTGACTGGACTCCCAGCTGATAAGTCTACCCCAGCAGACTTATGTCACCAGGTTTAACACCAACACCTTCCCACCTGTCTTGAGACTGATCCATCACATTCTCACCACCATTATCACACCTCAAGGTGGTGGAAGGGATAGGCTTACAGATATCCAGAGATTCATCCTATACTGCATGAAGAAAGACATAAAGGTCAATTTGCATGTGATCATGTACCAGATTATGAGTGAAACTACAAGGAAAGATCTACATAGATCCCTTCCTTATGCAGCTCATCTCACACCAGTTTTTCAGCATTTGGAGTATCTTTTGAGAATGAGCAAGCCCAGTCAATCCCAAAGTCCAACATCTATTGCTTAAGCATTTGCAAAAGTTCATGGGATTCAGACTTGAAGGTGATCAAGTAAGAAGAAGTGCTATAGTTGTTGAGGCCCCAGTGGTTCCTGAGGTTGTAGAACCACCTTCTGAGGTTGCCAATCTCTCCTCCACATGATCAAGAGGACCAGCCTCCCAATGAATTGGAGACCTATACCTCAGGATGTTCCTCACACACCTCCATTTCAAGCCTCTTCACCACATCTCCCTGATGTGGAAATTCCTTCTTTCACTCCACATTACCAAGCATCTGCCTCTACTTCCACTGGTGGACCTTCTGTTCCACCAGAGCTATATTCTTTTTTGAATGACAAATTTGATACCATCAGCTCTTCAATCCTCCAGATGTTAGAAAGTTTTGAGCTCCGAATTCAAAGGTTGGAGAATTCTGTGAATGCTCAGTTCATTAAGCAGAAAGAAGCAGCTGATCATGCCACCCAAAGGTTTAACAGGCTAATTGGCACTTTGGGTGATGCATCCCTTCAGTTAAAGGAACATCAGGACACGCTGAAAAAGGTCCTTGAAGGGATATTAGGAAATTCTCAGAAGAATTTATTCAACAGTCAGGAAGCAGTGAATCAAATTTCGAAGACTAGACTTTCATTTGCTCACATGGTTGATGATTTGGAAGGCATGAAGAACCTATCAGCTCACATAGACAATGAGATGTCTACCCTTAAGAAGGGAGCTCAGAGATATCAACAGACATGGATTTGCAAGCTCTTCTTTAGGTTCACAACCCATTTCAGCTGATTTATC
This sequence comes from Colocasia esculenta, assembly GCA_014218235.1. Lineage (NCBI taxonomy): Eukaryota > Viridiplantae > Streptophyta > Magnoliopsida > Alismatales > Araceae > Colocasia > Colocasia esculenta. Next base: position 34,368,189 of record CM024761.1, on the reverse strand, counting down.
TGCATTCCAGTCCAACATGTATGAAAATAGTCAAAGGTTGGAAGAACTGTTGCATACAGACTTTCTACCATGCAAAGTCAGCTGAGATCCAACCTTCAAGCAATGAGTCAAGATTGAAGACCATAGAGTCTCTCCTTCTTCCTATTCCTCCTCCACCTCCATCCTCTTGATGGATCTTATCTTTTGATGATGTCAAAGGGGGAGAAGGATATTTGTAATGAGTACTTTTGTTGAATGAGAAAGAACTTGTTTGGAATGTAATTGAATATCTATGTAATGAAATCTTTGTTGAATGAGAAGGAGTACTTATTTGAATGTGATTGAAAATCTTTGTAATGAATGGATGACATGTCAATGAATGGATGATTGTAAATGTCAAACCCTGTGTACTTCATTGTGCAAAATTGTCAAATGTTGCTAAATTGTGCTCAATGGCCTTTGATGAATGTGAATGAAAATATTGAAACATGGGTTCATTGTCATTCAGTGTGTATGTGATTGAATGTTGTGTGAATAAATGCTTAAAATCACATTTCATTGTAAATTCAAATCTTCATGTGGACTTAATGTTGCCATCATCAAAAAGGGGGAGATTGGTGGGTTGAGTGGAATTTAATACATTTCCCCTCAAATTTGATGATGACAAGTTGTGATTTTAATGCACAATAAATGGAACATGTTAAATACATCACACATGTAATAACAATATTCAAAAAGCATGTTTCCAAACACATTTTATCATAATATTCATGATAATACATTGGACTAATGATTTATGTGTTTATTTTCAGGGACATACATATCTTGCAAGGGTAGTGTCGACACACCCACTACTGGTGTCGACACAGGGTATCAAACCCTAAGGCAAAGTCATGAAGAAATGGTCAAGTGTGTCGACACAGTCCCAGCAGTGTCGACACTAGACCCAGCTCCCAGAGAACCCAGTTGACAGGTTGGGACAGTGTGTTGACACAGTCCAGGCAGTGTCGACACTAGTGACCTCTCCCAGAAGACCAGTTTTGTGGAATTGGGACAGTGTGTCGACACACCCATGACTGTGTCGACACACTCCGGCAACTTTTTCACTTTAAGTCCCACCTGGACACGTGACACTCTAGGGATCACTTGGATCGGCCTGGATCATGTGCCCACGTACCCCAAGGTTCTTTTGGCCATGATGGGGTATAAATACCTATCTAATCGGCCCCAACAAGAAGAACTCCAGAAAGCCTTCCAGAAAGCGCCCTTTGGCGGCAGGACAGAGCTCTCCTCCCGTTCTTGCTCTCCTTGTGCTGCTTCAAGCCAATTCCCATCTTTGCAAGCACAAGAAGTGAAGATTGATCCATGAAGATGAAGTGAGATCACTTCCAAGGGAGCAGATCAAGTAGAAGCAGTCAATTGAGAAGAGTTCAAGGAAGATCCAGAGGCACAAATTGCAGGAGCATCGCCCAGTGACTTCAAGAGTTCAAGCATCTTCTCAACATGTCTACAAGGGAGTTCATCTGAAGAACAAGGATTCTACATACAACTTCTCATTTCCCCTTAGTTCTTCTAAGTCATTCTTGAGATTGTGCATGATTTGTTGCACTAGTCTCCTTGAATGAACTCTTTATGGATCAGATCATTGCTAGAGGATCTGGATCTTGTTGTTTTGATCTAGCAAGTTGGTTGTGAGCCTTTGTGCTCAATTGTGTTGAGTCGTCGCACTCAGGTTGTGGTTGAGCAGTTGTGCTCAAGTTTCTAGAGTAGTCTTGCTCTAGAGGTTGTGTGTGAGTTGTTGAACTCAGTGTGTTGGAGTTGTCAAGCTCCAGTGTGTGGTGTATTCAAGTTGAATAGTGGAGCCTCACTGTGTGAGGGGTGGATGTAGGAATCACATGGTGTGATTCCGAACCACCTAAAAATCTTTTTGCAGTGGTTTGATGTGTGATTTAACTTCACCTTGTGTTGATGTATGCATAGTATTTTGATTACTCTTCTAATCAACTTGATCACTCACTTTAATCACTTAACTACACAATCACTCATCAGATCTGTGAATTGCTTTTCTAAGTTGACTCTGATTCAAAGCATCTTTAAATTGGCTAAGCTTCCGTAGTATTGGCCTAGATCTATTCAACCCCCCCTTCTAGATCTGGCCCCCCTTTCGATCCTACAACAGGCTCTTCTAGCCCGCCTAAGAAAGAAGACAAACTTCCACTCATTCATTTCTTCTGAACCTTGCTATCCACCCCTTTGTTTTCTCTTACAGTAGATAATAAAAATAAATGATGTTAAGAATTCCTCAGAAAATACCTTTGCCACTCTCTGTGGTCTTCCACATATCAACTTAACAGGACACCTAAATATCATTCTCCCTCTCACTTCTCTATCAAAAGTGAAAATCCAAAATATTTTCCGTGGTTGAAGCCAAAACAGAAGAGCAATGGGCTAGGGGCCACAAGACCTTGAATAATAAAGTCTGACTGCCCGGTCAACCAGGTTTGTAGCACCCCGGAAATTTTAATTACATAAAAATTTAATAATGGAAATAAATAATTTCTATAATATTGGATTATTGAAAACATACGTACCATTATCGTATGTGCTAAAGCACATCGGAAATTTCGTAAAAATTATAAATCAACCCACGCATTATTTAAATGTTCCACAAAAAAATTTATGCAAGAAAATCGGATTAGCCAGTTAAAGGTTTCGCGACTTACTATCGTAATGCATGAATAAGTCGACAAATCATTATCACACGTACTCGGATGAGTCAGAAAATTAAATAAAAATATATGGACTTCAAATAATATCCTCTAATGACCCATCAAGAAATTTGGGTCAATAAATCATTTTTGTGCTAGGTTTAGGAGTTATTGTGACTGATTATCCAAATTAGGAAACAAGTCGAAAAACTGTTAACACGAAAATACGATGCAACCATAAAATAAATAAAAATGTTGGGGAGACTTCCAACATTTATATTGATGACCCATTATCATAATTGGGCCAATGGACAACATTTGGCCCAAAAATCAAATAAAGCTAGAAAATGCATGGAAATTGTAACTCTAAATAGGCTGAAATTAGAAAGAAGTAATTATAGTTGATTGGGAAGAGATCTTGCATTCTTGGCAACCCAATTCTTGTTTAACTATGGTGGGATGTTCCTAAAGCCTCACACACTCTAATGGAGGAAGAAATCCTCAAAATAGGAAACTAATATGTCAAAACCGCAACCTAGCTTTCCTAGTTACAATAGGACTCCTAAACACCTTGGTTGCTTAAATACTCTTCACCCAAACCCTAGGGACGAGTTTAGAACTTCCTGGGGTCGTGTGGAGGAGCTCTTGGTGGCTGAGGAGCTGTGGAACGACCACAAGAAGCTCATCTTCTTCCCCGTTGCGTCTGCTGCGACCTGCACAGATAGTCATATTGAAGTCGACCAAAGGTAGGTCAAACCTAAACCAAACCTTGCAAGGCTTATACCCCTGGAAAGAGGGTCAAGTCTACGTTCTAACCCAAGTGGAATGCCCAATTCCATGCAGTATACACAGAGCAGTAAGTGTTCTCCTCCAAGTGGTCTGAACACGGGTTTTTTGGAAAAATGAGACTTCGTCAACCCAGAATGTAGGTTTTCTTGGGCCAAACCTTAACATATCCTATACCAATGTGTAGAGCATCAAGTTAACTTTCGTTTCCCACTGGTTTCATCGAATTTCAATGAGGAGATTTTGAATTATAAGCATTTTTCCAAAGTCACGCACTACTAGGGCTTTTCCCGTTCTTATATGTTGCACGTGATTCAAGACCGAATTAGAGAAAACCACAACATAACAGTTTTTCTACTAGTTGTCCTCGTCATGTCTTGTGTTGAACATTTTATCTAAATGTCAATAGTTAGAGAGTTATAAGCATGGTAAGAGGGTTGCTGCATGAAACTACGTTTTCAGGTTGCACTTGGTTTTACGTTTGTGTTTGACTTGATTAAAGCATGTCGAAACCATCCTTGTTTTCTAATTCCGATTTACTGGAAGCACCCTTGCATGTCTAGGTTAGTTTAAAATTGGTTTTGTTGTTTTCATGTACTGTACAATTGTTCTTAATTTTAGAACAACTCTGTGTCGAAGTAGCGAAAGTCTGGTCCGCAATCCAAAGCATTGTCCCTTCTATGTCGGATTCAGGTGCAGACCCTGTGAACGCGATGGCCCGATAGGCCGCATGCTGAGTCTTGTCGCAACAGCACACCCGTCGCGTTCTGAACGCGATGAGCGCACCGTTGCTATCTCACTGCCTGATCTAACTGCCCCGTCGCGTTATTCACATCCCATTGTCGCGTTATGGTCCCGACACGTCGCGACCCTTACTGGGGTCCGTCGCGACCTGACCTCCGGGCCTGACAGCCCTGTCGCCTTCTCATATGCACCTGTCACGATCTGCCTGCCTAATCAGACAAGCCTGTCGCGATCCTTACAAGGCCCTGTCGCGATCTGATCGACCCTATCGCGACCCTTACAAGGGTCCGTCGCGACCTCAGTATTTCGCATGAAACCCCACTTATTTTGTTTGTGAATTTTACCACTATACCCAAGGTCTGTTTAATATTTTTTAATATGTAAATTGTATGTCGTGGGTCTGATCATTACATGATGTCTATTTAATGGATTAAAAGTGATAACCCATTTAAAAAGCCTTAATACATGAATATTATTCTAATTGCTTTCTTAATGATATGATCATTCATGTAACTTGTGATTGACTCTTGTTACTGTTCTAGCTTGATTAAATGATAATTATTATCTTTAAATCTTGCAAACCCATGTGTAGTTAAATGCATTGTCATCGCATGCCATCATGTTAAGTGTTTTCCGCAAGTTTAAAACCGATGGTTTTTGGATTGAGATGCGTACATCACTACACACTTGCACTGCTAGGAAGCCCTTTCTTGGGGATTTGGAAACTCTCTACTGGTCATTCTGAATCAGTAGACTAGTGACCTTTTCTATAAGGCCTCCGTAAATCTCCTCTGACTATGGATTCCCACATGGCCGACGAGTTGGTTGTACCATTGAAATTCCCTGGAGATAGCGTGCACTTCCTCTCTCATCTTGTTCTCGTGAGTGTGATTTACAATCTAAACTAAAGCCATTAATGTAAAGATTGAACTAAAGTATAAATCGTACGTTATGCTGCCAAATTTACCTCTTGACCATTGTTATCATGAAGTCATGTTCAAATTACTTATTACTTGTTCTCATCATCATCATGAACATGATATTACAAATACTTACATCTTGAAACTCTCATTGGCCATTATTAATGACTGTAGGTATCTACATTTGCAATTTTAAGTGAGATGCTGACGGGAACGAGTGTGTCAAGGGCTCCAGTCTAGCCCCAATGACGGAGAGTCATAAATATACTGTTAACCATGGGGTATAATGATTACTGCATTGCATCTGCACTGGGAGTCATGTGTGTCGTGTTGAATGATAGATACAATAACCACATACACGTGTCCTGGTGTACATTCTTGATGGATCTTTTCTTGGTGTACATTAGTGTCTACGTGCCTGATTAGTGTTACATGATCATGCTCGTGTGTGCTTGCTTGCTTGCGTGATATGGCCATCCTGCATTTAATGCAATTAGTGATACCTTGCGTTCTTGAATCAAGTGAAATCTGCGTGCTTGTACAAAGTGATCTATTGCTAGTTCTATCTTGTCATCTTGTTCTAGATCTTATTCTATCATGATCACACTATCTAGCTTGTTTCATGTATCGTGTTTTAAAGAGTTTTATTCGTACATGCATATCATGACATTCATCGTGCTTACCTAGTTCTAAATTGCTAATCACTTATATCATTGCCCACACATTGACATATAATCCTACGGGCTAGTTTGCTCATCCCCTACTTTACCCAATCTAGGTGACTATGAAGTTCAAGAGGAAGAGCAAGACGAGGATGGGAATACGTCCGAGTGAAGAGCGTTCCAATTATCAGTCTATCTATAGTTAGTTTATTTTGAATGTTAGAACAATGTAGTAGGAAGTGAGGTATTATGTACTTTTACTTTTATTAAGTCTAGTCATGTTATCCCATAGTCTAAGAGTTGTAATAGTTCATTTTGAATACAATAAGCTGAGATTTGAATAAAAGATTAGTTGAGTTCAATATTTGGGCCCTATGATGATGTATGTTGTTATACATTAGTGCGTGCTAGCTAGAGGCCTATTTGCCGACTGTTCACATCTCAAATTATCGACTCGATTTCTTCGAACTAATATCCGTTGCGTAGTTCTCGGGACGTGATAGTTTAGTGGTATCAGAGCCTAGGAATACCAAATAGGATATATGTCTCAGGAATAAGAGATACCTATGGAACCTAGGTCATGGAAATTAAATATAATACCTGGTGAGAATGGGTAGAGACTAGGAATATGCTAGAAAGAATTAGACACTCCTACCCATAGACTCTTATAATATATCTAGAGACATTAATGGTCTCCATCCTTTTCTCAGGAACCCTCATAACTCTCTCACTCGACTGCAATGGCTCACAACCAGTGGCAAGCTATGCAAGACACTGTGACTGGTCTAACCCAGGCATTACAAAATGTAGTTCAAGCTGGAAATCAGGCTGCAGCTGCAAGGAATGGAGCCGATGATCTGCACTGGAATTTTAAGAGTTTAAACCCTCCTCGTTTCTCTGGATCCCCTGACCCAGACGAAGCAGAAAATTGGCAGGAAGAAATGGAAAGGATCTTCCAAGTAATGCAATGCACCAATAGAGAGAAGCTGGTACTGGCCACTTCCAATTACTAATGATGCCTGAGCATGGTGGAAGGCCACATCGACCCACCTACCTAATGTTGGCGAACTGGAGTGGGCCGGATTCCTGGAGATATTCCGAAGAAAGTATTTCTCTAAGAGAGTTAAGGAAAAGAAGGCGACAGAATTTGCCGCACTGAAACAGAAAGGAATGTCCGTGTCTGAGTATGAGGCTCAGTTCACGCGTCTTGCTGTATATGCCCCACACTTGGTTGGAACTGAAAGACTTAAGGCAAATCGGTTCATGGATGGCTCAGGCCCATGTTCATTGAAAGGCTCGGACCACACAACATTCAAACTTACACTGAGATGGTCCAAAGAGCTCAATTGGTAGAAGACACTATGGCTAAGGTGGAAGGCATGAGGGGGAAGGACATCTCAAAGCCGACATTTATAAAAAGAGGATCAGTCGACACAATTGGAACTTTCCCCAACAACAACTACAACAACAATAAAAGGCCAACCACTGGAAAGGACTATGGCATGGAGAAAAGGATCAAAGTAGAAGAAACAATGATGGTGGAGTATTGTAAAATTGCAACAAGCCTGGGCACCAAGCGGACAAGTGCTGGAAAAAGGCCGGGGCTTGCTTGCGATGTGGGAGTCATGAACATCGTATACCGAACTGTCCCATGCTAAAAGACCAAGCTGGAAGGAACCAAGGAGTGGTAAAGCATCAGGGACGGGTGAATGCAATGATGCAAGCGGAGCTTCCGGAAGGAGGTATGAATGTTAAACCCCTAGATTGATCTTATGATGTTTTCTTATTAGTACATTTCTAAGTGGGGGAGATCATTAAGGAGAAATTAGAAAGGAATGTTGCCCAGCTAGCTAGCCCAGAGGGGGGGTGAATGGGTTATTAAAACTTCGATCTCTGATTAAAATCTGTTTACTGAAAGGATTGCACAACTTAATAACAAGGTTAGAGTTAGAGCAAACAAGACAACAATCACACAAAACACATCCACAAGACACAAGGATTTTTATCCTGGTTCGGAACTCCTCTCCACAGGAGACCTACGTCCAGTCCCTGAGCAATACCTCAGGATTTCACTACCAAGGGTACAATCCCCCTTAAGGATCCTTACACCCAGCCTCAACTGGTCTTCCTTCAGCCTGAAGGGAACAACAACCACCCTGGATACCACCAGGTCTTCCTTCGTCCAGAAGGGAACACAACCTAATAAGAAAAGGGTGTGGAAACAGGCTTCAGACTCTAGCTTGACCAGCTACACACTGAAGCTCCTAAGCCCCCGAGAGAGAAAGATATTTAACAAGGTTTTTCTCTCCAAGGACTACACAGGCTCTCACAAATGAGAAAATTCCTTTTGAGCACAGAGAGCTAAGAGCTTAGAACAAGGTTGGAGTGGTAGCTTCGCTCTTCTTCAATGTTCTGAAGACTCTAAGAGATGGATTTCTTTCTTTCTCTAAAATCAAGCGTTGTTTCTCCCTTTATATTTACTTTTCCGTCTTGAGTCTTCTATTTAAACTGCTGATTCAAATTCGAACGTTGAAGTGTCCGTTGTCTCTTATCCTTGTGTACGTTAGACTGGACACAAAGGAAGCTTCTGATCGTCAGCCTTTTATCCTTGTGTACACGCCAAAGAGATGACATAGAACTTTGTATCTTGTGTCCAACGTTGTCCAGATGAGTCTTGTCAGATATCTGTAAGCATATCATCAATAAATAGAAGACAGCTAAGACTGCTGTCTATTGTTAGTTGAGATGGAACAGATATTGCAGTATATAGTAAGGCTCCTTTCTGTCTAAAAAAGTACGTAGACAGAGTAGCATAGAAATGGAAGATATTGTCTGCATGCATGGGAGATACGATCAGAGAGCATTTAATGCATAGCAGTCAACGGACAAGATATGACTTTGACTTTTCAACGCTATTAAAAGGCATTATACTGATGCATCAAGAAATTCGATATAAAAAGAATCTTGCTGACTTCATAACTTATGAAATCGTTATGAATTATAGCAAGTCGTTATGAACTGTAAGGAAATCGTTGTGATAACTTATGAAGTCGTTACAACAAGCAAGTCGTTATGAACTGTAAGGAAATCGTTGTGATAACTTATGAAGTCGTTACAACAAGCAAGTCGTTGCGAGTTCTGAAGAAATCGTTACAAGAAATCGTTATGACTATCGAGTTGTAAGGAAATCGTTACACGAAATCGTTATACAAAGCAAGGCGTTATGAACAGTAAAGAAATCGTTATGACTATCGAGTTGTAAGGAAATCGTTACACGAAATCGTTATAAAAAGCAAGGCGTTATGAACAGTAAAGAAATCGTTATGAATTCGAAAGAAATCGTTATGAACTCTAAAGAAATCGTTATACAAAGCAAGGCGTTATGAACAGTAAAGAAATCGTTATGAATTCTAAAGAAATCGTTATGAACTCTAAAGAAATCGTTACAAGGTCTAGAGAAATCGTTACAGCTAGAGAGTCGTTGCGAGTTCTAAAGAAATCGTTACGAGGTCTAAAGAAATCGTTACGACAGAGAGTCGTTGCGAGTTCTAAAGAAATCGTTACGAGGTCTAAAGAAATCGTTACGACTAGAGAGTCGTTGCGAGTTCTAAAGAAATCGTTACGAGGTCTAAAGAAATCGTTACGGCTAGAGAGTCGTTGCGAGTTCTAAAGAAATCGTTACGAGGTCTAAAGAAATCGTTATGACAGAGAGTCGTTGCGAGTTCTAAAGAAATCGTTACGGCTAGAGAGTCGTTGCGAGTTCTAAAGAAATCGTTACGAGGTCTAAAGAAATCGTTACGACAGAGAGTCGTGCGAGTACGAGGTCTAAAGAAATCGTTACGGCTGGAGAGTCGTTGCGAGTTCTAAAGAAATCGTTACGAGGTCTAAAGAAATCGTTACGACAGAGAGTCGTTGCGAGTTCTAAAGAAATCGTTGCGATGTCTTTAAGAGTCGTTGCGATATCGATTTGCTTTGAGTTTTCCGGTCAAAGAGGAAATCGTTCTGCTTATCAAAGAAGTCGATGCGATATCGATTTGTTTTGAGTTTTCCGGTCAAAGAGGAAATCGTTCTGCTTATCAAAGAAGTCGATGCAAAGACTTGGATAGAAGTGTGATGAGACTTACCAGATTGTCTTGAACTTTCATTTTTCTTTTATTTCCTGTTCTCAAGGCTCAAGTAATCCATTAGTGTTATTTTGTTAATCATCAAAATTAATATATAAATAAATGGAAATATTTATTATGGGGACAGTTTGGTCATCAAGGAATAATTTAGTCATTATACCATAGTTCATTTGGTGGATGAAGATGGAGCTATAACAACCATGGAAGAAAACAGGAGTGGAAGGAACCAAATGAATAGTACGGGTGGCCATGGGTGTAGATGTTGGACTAGCATCCACGATGTTGAAACAAGTTAGAAGAATTAAATCCGAAACGACCTCAAGGGTCATAACTATCAAAAGATAATTAATGATTTATGAATTTGGGGACCAAATTCTCTTAAGTGGGGAAGAGTGTAGCACCCCGAAAATTTTAATTATATAAAAATTTAAATAAATGGAAATAAATAATTTCCATAATATTTGATTATTTAAAACATACGTACCATTATCGTATGTGCTAAAGCACATCGGAAAATTTTGTAAAAATTATAAATCAACCCCACACATTAATCCTAAATGTTTCACAAAGAAATTTATGCTAAGAAAAATCGAATTAGCCAAGCTTAAAGTGTTTCGTGACTTATTATCATGATGCATGAATAAGTCGACAAATCATTATCACACGTACTCGGATGAGTCTGAAAATTAAATAAAAATCATATATGGACTCCAAATAATATCCTCTAATGACCCATAAATAAATTTGGGTCAATAAAAATCATTTGGACTAGGTTTAAGAGTTATTGTGACCGATTATCCAAATTAGGAAACAAGTCGGAAAACTGTTAACACGAAAATACGATGCAACCATAAATTAAATAAAAATGTTGGGGAGACTTCCAACGTTATATATTGATGACCTATTATCATAATTGGGCCAATGGTCAAAATTTGGCCCAAAAATCAAATAAGCTAGAAAATGCATGGAAATTCGTAACTCTAAATAAGCTGAAATTAGAAAGAAGTAATTATAGTTGAATTGGGAAGAGATCTTGCATTCTTGGCAACCCAATTCGTGCTTAACTATGGTGGGATGTTTCCTAAAGCCTCACACACTCTAATGGAGGAAGAAATCCTCAAAATAGGAAACTAATATGTCAAACCAGCAACCTAGCTTTCCTAGTTACAATAGGACTCCTAAACACCTTGGTTGCTTAAACACTCTTCACCCAAACCCTAGGGATGAGTTTAGAACTTGCTGGGGTCGTGTGGAGGAGCTCTTGTGGCTGAGGAGCTGTGGAACGACCACAAGAAGCTCATCTTCTTCCCGTTGCGTCTGCTGCGACCTGCACAGACAGTCATCTTGAAGTCGACCAAAGGTAGGTCAAACCTAAACCAAACCGTGCAAGGCTTATACCCCTAGAAATAGGGTCAAGTCTACGTTCTAACCCAAGTGGAATGCCCAAATTCCATGCAGTATACACGGAGCAGTAAGTGTTCTCCTCCAAGTGGTTTGAACACGGGTTTTTTGGAAAAATGAGACTTCTTCAACCCAGAAGGTAGGTTTTCGCGGGCCAAACCTTAACATATCATATACCAATGTGTAGAGCATCAAGTTAACTTTCGTTCCCACTGGTTTTCATCAAATTTCAATGAGTAGATTTTGAATTATAAGCGTTTTTTCAAAGTCGTACACTGTTAGGGCTTTTCCCGTTCTTTATATGTTGCACATGATTCAAGACCGAATTAGAGCAAACCCAAAACATGACAGTTTTTCTACTAGTTGTCCTCGTCATGTCTTGTGTTGAACGTTTTGTCTAAATGTCAATAGTTAGAGAGTTATAAGCGTGGTAAGAGGATTTATGCATGAAACTACGTTTTCAGATTGCACTTGGTTTTATGTTTGTGTTTGACTTGATTAAAGCTTGTCGAAACCATCCTTTTTTATAATTCCGATTTACTGGAAGCACCCTTGCATGTCTAGGTTAGTTTAAAATTGGTTTCATTATTTTTCATGCACTGTACAATTTGTTCTTAATTTTAGAACAACCCTGTGTCGAAGTAGGGAAAGTCTGGTCCGCAATCCAAAGCATTATCCTTTCTCTGTCGGATTCAGGCGCAAACCCTGTGAACGCGATGGCCCGATAGGCCGCGTGCTGAGTCTTGTCACGACAGCACACCCGTCACGTTCTGAATGCGACGAGCACACCGTCGCTATCTCGCTGCCTGATCTGACTTCCCTGTCGCGTTCTTCACATCCCATTGTCGCGTTATGGTCCCGACACGTCGCGACCCTTACTGGGGTACTACACGACCTGACCTCCGGGTCTGACAGCCCTGTCGCCTTCTTCATATGCACCGTCGCGATCTGCCTGCCTGATCAGACAAGCCTGTCGCGATCCTTACAAGACCCTGTCGCGATCTGATCTGACCCCGTCGCGACCCTTAAAAGGGTCCGTCGCGACCTCAGTATTTCGCATGAAACCCCACTTATTGTTTGGAAATTTTACCGCTATACCAAGGTCTGTTTAATATGATTTTAATGTGTAAATTATATGTCGTGGGTCTGATCATTACATGATGTCTATTTAATGGCTTAAAAGTGTTTAACCCATTTAAAAAGCCTTAATTACATGAATATTATTCTAATTGCTTTCTTAATGATATGATCATTCATGAAACTTGTGATTGACTCTTGTTAGTATTCTAGCTTGATTAAATGATAATTATTATCTTTAAATCTTGCAAACCCATGTGTAGTAAAATGCATTGTCATCGCATGCCATCATGTAAAGTGTTTCCGCAAGTGGTTTTGGATTGAGATGCGTACATCACTACACACTTGCACTGCTAGGCAGCCCTTTCTTGGGGATTTGGAAACTCTCTACCGGTCATTCCGAATCGGTAGACTAGTGACCTTTTCTCTAAGGCCTCCATAAATCTCCTCTGACCATGGATTCCCCATGGCCGACGAGTTGGTTGTACCATTGAAGTTCCCTGGAGATAGCTTGCACTTCCTCTCTCATCTTGTTCTCGGAGTGAGTGATTTACAATCTAGACTAAAGCCATTAATGTAAAGATTGAACTAAAGTATAAATCGTACCGTTATGCTGCCAAATTTACCTCTTGACCATTGTTATCATGAAGTCATGTTCAAATACTTATTACGTGTTCTCATCATCATCATCATGAACATGATATTACACATGCTTACATTTTGAAACTCCCATTGCCATTATTAATGACTGTGGGTATCTACATTGAAATTTTAAGTGAGATGCTGACAGGGCACGGCATGTGTCCAAGGGCTCCAGTCTAGCCCCAATGACGGAGAGTCATAAATATACTGTTAACCATGGGGTATAATGATTAATGGCGTTGCATCTACGCTGGGAGTCGTGTGTGTCGTGTTGAATGATAGATACAATAATCACATACATGTGTCTTGGTGTACATTCTTGATGGATCTTTTCTTGGTGTACATTAGTGTCTATGTGCCTGATTAGTGTTACATGATCGTGCTCGTGCGTGCTTGCTTGCTTGCGTGATATGGCCATCCTGCATTTAATGCAATTAGTGATACCTTGCGTTCTTGACATCAAGTGAAATCTTGCGTGCTTGTACAAAGTGATCTATTGCTAGTTCTATCTTGTCATCTTGTTCTAGATCTTATTCTATCATGATCACTCTATCTAGCTTGTTTCATGTATCGTGTTTTAAAGAGTTTTATTCGTACATGCATATCATGACATTCATCGTGCTTACCTAGTTCTAAATTGCTAATCACTTATATCATTGCCACACATTGAGATATAAATCCTACTGGGCTAGTTTGCTCATCCCCTACTTTTACCCAATCTAGGTGACTATGAAGTTCAAGAGGAAGAGCAAAGACGAGGATGGGAATGCGTCCGAGTGAAGAGCGTTCCAATTATGAGTCTATCTATAGTTAGTTTATTTGAGTGTTAGAACAATGTAGTAGGAAGTGAGGTATTATGTACTTTTGCTTTTTTGAGTCTAGTTCTGTTATCCCATAGTCTAAGAGTTGTAATAGTTCATTTTGAATACAATAAGCTGAGATTTGAATAAAAGATTAGTTGAGTTCAATATTTGGGCCCTATGATGATGTATGTTGTTATACATTTAGTGCGTGCTAGCTAGAGGCTTATTTGCCGACTGTTCACATCTCGAATTATTGACTCGAATTCTTCGAACTAATATCCGCTGCGTAATTCTCGGGATGTGACAAGGTTTCCTCCCCAGGATCACCCTTTGACACTCTCAGAATGGTTCCAAATTCCACAAGGACACCTGGGCTCCATTTGTTCAAAAGGAGATCAAGATGCTTAGGTACTTTCAAATGTTCAATGATTATCGATATCTTAATAATCTACCTGAAGTTCAGCTTGGCCAATTCCGGCAAGCTATCATAATCTTGGTTCTCATGATGCTCATACCGAAGCCATCAGGGTTGATTTTGCTACCTTAAAGTTGTCTGATGTAGTCTTTCTCCCTCCTCTTCATTATCTAGTCATGGACTCCAATGTTGGCTCTATCATCTTTAAGCGTTTTGCCCGAGTCATGGGGAGAATTCATGTGCAAAAAGGTAATCTAGTTGCATTCAATAGATTCTTGTTCAGAGAGTACCATCAGGGCCACATAAAGGCAGATGTTCTTGCCCCTATCTTGTCATAATGTGAGAGATTATCTCCAACAGATTGGGCTAGATTCTACCCTCTTTCTGCTCAACAGCTTGATGATCTGAACGCCTCTCAAGTCAGAATCAATAAGCCTCCTGTCTCAGCTGATGAATTTCTGGACATGAACTCCATTCACCTTGTTCGAGATCCATTTGCAACATGGGTTGAGAGATACAAAGTTTATGTATCCATGAGACTAGAACTGAAGCAGAAGCAGATTTATTATCCAGTCTCCATTGATCAACTCCTCTCCTACGCCAGCTTTGGGAAAACAAGTCATTACAAAGTTTTCTTTGATAGAGACCTCTATGCTCAGTTCTTAGAAGAGCAGCGAGACCTTCATCTCCAGAGGATGGTTCCTGTCATGGGGCCTTCCTATTCTGTAGCTTGTGGGGTCTTTAGGAAATTCTTTGAAGAGCAGGAACTTAAGGCTTGGGAAATCATTTCTCACCATGCCTCTCTTCTGTCTCCTACCTTCTACCTTTCTGTACCCCCTCAAGAGTAATACAAACACCATCTTTGCCTCACATTTATCTTTTCTCTTGCTTTCTTTGTCTCATCTATATATTTTTTTTCTTAAATGACAAAAAGGGAGAGAAAAATAAACATTCTGAAATATATTCTTCAGATTTCATTAGCTCATTTTACTTAGACCTATTTCAGAACCATTGTGTTTATGTTATGTTTTGTCATCACCAAAAAGGGGGAGATTGATGATCAGCTCATCCCCATGTAATTAAATAAATTACATATCTATTTTGGTGATTAACAAAACTCAAATAAAGTATGATCTAACAAGTTTTTATGAAGCTTAAGCACAAGAAACAAATCAGGCGGGAATCAGCAAATAAGTAAGTATTTCTTAGCATTTGAAAGTACAGAGCATGTAATTTTTCTAAGTACACATCGACTTCCTATGTGTTATAACGATTTCATTAGAGTCATACCAATTTCCACATTTCTATCGATTTCATCTTCATAAGGATTTAATAAGTATTATACCGATTTTGGCTTCATAACGATTTCGATTTCACAACGATTCGCTAAGCGTTCATAAAAATTTCGATCTCACAACGATTCGCTAAGCGTTCATAATGATTTCGATCTCACAACGATTCGCTAAGTGTTCATAATGATTTCGATCTCACAACGATTCGCTAAGTGAGCATAACGATTTGCTCTCACAATGATTCGCTAAGTGAGCATAACGATTTCGATCTCACAACGATTCGCCAAGTGAGCACAACGATTTTCTCTCACAACGATTTGGTTCTTGTAACGATTTGAGAACAACGACTTGGTCTCACAATGATTTGCCTTCATAACGATTCAATAAGTTTCACATCGATTTGGTCTTCATCACGATTCGATAAGTTACAACAACGACTTCGTTAGTATAACGACTCGATAAGTTACACAACGATTTGCTTGCTGTAACGATTCGATAAGTCACAACAACGACTTGGTCTGTGTAACGATTTGATAAAGCAAAACAACGATTTGATCACTACATCAACTAGATAAGTGAAATAACGATTTGGTTATAACAACTCATTCATAACGACTTGCTCATAACGATTTTCTTATACTCTCATAACGATTTGTCTCTACAACGATTTGGTTATGATTGTATAACGATTTGTGTTCATATCGATTTGTTTATACATGTGCAACGATTACATAAACATCGACTCATTCACATAACGATTCATAAGTCATACTCACAATGATTTCATCAGTTATAACGACTTGATATTTAAACATATTTCAATATTTTGAAAGTCAAAAGTCTTCCCTCGTTTTTCTCCTATATCCATGCATTTATTTGATTGAACATTTCACTGCACAATGTATGCGCAAACATCTTCTATTCCTATGCTTATATTAGAAACATCTTTTGGAAAATAATTTGATATTTGATATTTTGATATATTCGTTCTAACATTGACTGACAACAAGAGACAGCATAGCTGTCTATCATTTAGCATTTATTGTGTGCAGGTCTCTGACAGCACAACCGTTTACAACGTTGGACAAAATGGAAGATGAAGGATATCGAGAAAGATCTTATCTTTACATGTGTAGCACCCTGGAAATTTTAACTATATAAAAATTCGAATAAATGGAAATAAATAATTTCCATAATATCAAGGTGTTTAAAACATACGTATCATTATCATATGTGCTAAGTCACATCGGAAAAATCCGTAAAAATGGGAAACCAACCCCACACATTATTCTTAAGGGTTCCACAAAGAAGTTATGCGATGAAAAATCCGATTAACCAAGTGAGCATCACATGGTGACCAATTATCCGAATT
Source organism: Colocasia esculenta (assembly GCA_014218235.1). Classification (NCBI taxonomy): domain Eukaryota; kingdom Viridiplantae; phylum Streptophyta; class Magnoliopsida; order Alismatales; family Araceae; genus Colocasia; species Colocasia esculenta. The sequence continues at coordinate 34,351,264 of CM024761.1, read as the reverse complement.
AAGGAAACAAGTCAGAAAACCGTTAATACGGAAATACGACGCAATCATAAATTAAATAAAAATGTTAGAAAGGCTTATAAAATTATATATTAATGACCCAATATCATAATTGGGCCAATGGATCACATATGACCCAAAAATCAAATAAAGCTAGAAAATGCATGGAAATTCGTAACCATAAATAAGCTGAAATTAAAAGGGGTAATTAGGGTTTAATTGGGATGCAATCATGCACTTTTAGCAACCCAAATTTGTGCCTACCCATCCATGGAAGTTACTTGATGGCCAAGACTCTTAATGGAGGAAGAAATCATCAAAAATAGGAAACCAACATGTCAATCCCGCAACCCTTCTTCCTAGTTACAATAGGACTCCTAAACACCATGATTACTTAAATACTCTTCACCCAAACCCTAGGGACGAATTTAGAACTTGCTGGGGTCGTGTGGAGGAGCTCTTGGTGGCGGGAGTAGGAGATCAAGCATACCAAGCTCATCTTCTTCCCCCGTTCATCTGCTACGACCTGCACAAACCACCCTCTTGAAGCCGATCAAAGGTAGGCCAAACCTAAATCCCATCGTGCAAGGCAAGGCTTATACCCCTGGAAAGAGGGTCGAGCTACTTCCTAACCCAAGTGGAATGCCCAAATTCCATGCAGTATACATGGAGATTTAAGCGTTCTTCAAACAGTGGTCTGAACACGGGTTTTCTAGAAGAACGAGACTTCATCAACCCAAGAGGTAGGTTTTCTCGGGCCAAATCTTAACATCTCCTATACCAAATGTGTAGAGCATCATGTTAGCTTTCATTTCCCTCTGGTTTCATCAAATTTCATTGAGTATATTTGAATTGTAAGCGTTTTTCCAAAGTCGTGCACTATTAGGGATGTTTCCCGTTCTTTATAAGTTGCATGTGATTCAAGACCGAATTAGAGTAAACTCATAAATAAAAGATATTCTAATAGTGTCCTTTTCATGTTTCGTGTTGAACATTTTGTCTAAATATCATTAGTTAGAGAGTTATAAGCGTGGTAATAGGGTTGCTGCACAAAACTACGGTTTCAGGTTACACTTGGTTTGATGTTGTGTTCGTCTTGATCAAAGCCTATCGAAACCATCCTTATTTTCTAATTCTGATTTACTGGGAGTACCCTTGTATGTCTAGGTTGTTTTAAAACTGGTTTTGTTATTTTTCATACACTGTACAATTGTTCTCTATTTTAGAACAAACCTGTGTCAAAAGAAGGAAAGATTGGTCCGCAATCCAAAGCACTGCCCTTGCTCTGTCAGAGTCTGGCACAGAGCCTATGAACGCAACAGCCCGATAGGTCACGTTCAGAGGTCTGGTAGCGACAGCCGCACCGTCGCTATCTGATCGCGACGAGTCGCTCCGTCGCGATCGTTCTGCCTGATCTGACCGCCCAGTCGCGTTCTTCACAACCCCTGTCGCCTTCTGGTCCCGACCCGTCGCGATCCTTATATGAACCTGTCACGACTGACCTGGGCCGGACAGCCCATGTCGCCTTCCTTACATACCCATGTCGCGACCTGACCCCGGACCTTGCAAGCCATGTCGCCTTCCTTACATGTTCCTGTCGCGACCTGACCCCGCCATGTCGCCTTCCTTATATACCCATGTCGCGATCTCAGAATTTTTACCTGAAACCACCTGTTTTCTGAAAATTTTACCGCATATACCCGAGGTCTGTTTAAACGGGATATTTATTGTGTAAGTTGCATGTCCTGGGTCTGATCATTACATGATTGTTATCTAATGGCTTAAAAGTGATTAACCCATTTAAAAGCTTTAATTACATGAATGCTATTCTAAGTGCTCCTTAAATGTTATGATCCATTCGTGCTACTTATGATTAATCTTCCTACTGTTCTATCATGTTTAAATGATAAGGGTTATCATAAAATCTTGCAAACCATGATTAGTTAAAGTGCATAGTTCTATTCCATGTTATATTGTCAAGTGTTTCCTGCGAGTTTGAGACCGATGGTTTGTGAATTGAGACACGCATACCGCACTACACACTAGCACTGTTAGGTAGCCCCTTTCTTTGGAAATTGGAAACTCTCTACCGGTCATTCCGAATTGGTAGACTAGCGACCTTTTCACCAAGGCCTCCGTAAATCTCCTCTGACCATGGATTCCCACATGGCCGACGAGTTGGTTGTACCATTGAAGTTCCCTGGAGATAGCGTGCACTTCCTTCTCTCTTGTTCTCGTGAGTGTGGTTGACCATCTAGACTAAAGCCATTAATGTAAAGATTTAACCAAAGTACAAATCGTACCATTATGCTGCCGAATTATCTCTCGACCATTGTTATCATAAAATCATGTTCAATTACTTATTACTTGTTCCCATCATCATCATGAACATGACATTACACATGCTTACTTATTGAAACTCTCATTGGCCATTATTAATGACTGTGGGTATCTAATTTAAAATTTACATGAGATGTTGACAGGGCACGGCGGTGTCCAAGGGCTCCAATCTAGCCCTAATGACGGCGAATCATATATACTGATAACCATGGGGTATAATGATTACTGGGGTTGCATCTGCGCTGGGAGTCTTGCTTGCTTGTTGAATGATAGATACAATAACCACATACACGTGTCCTAGTGTACATTCTTGATGGATCTTTTCTCATGTACATTAGTGTCTACGTGCCTGATTAGTGTTACTTGATCGTGCTCGTACATTCTTGCTTGCTTGCTTGCTTGCGTGATATGGCCATTCGCATTTATGCAATTAGTGATATCTTGCGTTCTTGCATCAAGTGAAATCTTGCGTGCTTGTACAAGTTATCTATTGCTAGTTCTATCTTGTCATATTGTTTCATCAATCTTAATCATCTCTCTAGCTTGTTTTATATACCATGGTTTAACAAGTTTTATTCGTACTTGCATATCATTCATCATACTCGCCTAGTTCTAAATGCTAATCACTATATCATTGCCCGCAACATTGAGATATAACCCTACTGGGCTAGTTTGCTCACCCCTACTTTTACCCAATCTAGGTGACTATGAAGTTCAAGAGGAGCAAGTCGGGATGGAAATGCTTCCGAGTGAAGAGCGTTTCAAACTATGCGGCTAGTATTAGTAGTTTTGCTTTGAGTGTTAGATTCATGTAGTAGGAGTGAGAAATAATTGTACTTTTCCTTTTATTAGTCTTAGTCCTGTACTATTTCCATTTGAATACAGAGTTGAGATTGAATAAAAGATTAGTTGAGTTCAACATTTGGAGCCCTATGATGATGTATGTTGGGATCCCTGTGAGTGCGTGCTACTATAGCTTATTTTTGCCGCCTGTTTACAGTCCTCGGGATATCGACTTTAAATTAATCATTAATATCCGGTGCGAATTCTCAGGGGACTGACAACTTCGTGGAACATAAAAGAACCGTTATTACTGGAAGCTCTACAATACCATCATCTAACGATACCAGACCCATGAGACAACAGCACATATCAACGGCTATTATCCTCAAAGAAGATATAAATACAAGACTCAATATTCGTGGAACCACTTTTGAGGATGATTTTGAAACGATCAACTGATAGAGATTTCAAGCCAAACATTCTTAAAGAAAGCAAAAGTCTGGTCCATTCCAATCCCTTGTAGCTCTTGCTCCTATGTCTATTTAGAGACTTTTGAGTTCTGAGAGACTTCGCCTTTGTGATCTTTCTACGCCCATTCTCACCGCAGCATGAAAACTGTTGTAAATGAGGTCTGGCGGGTTGAATGCAAATTCATATCATTTCCCTCCTATTTTGATGATGACAAGAAGTGTTCTTAAAGCAATTTAATTGAAGCATGTCAAAAACATCATACCTGAAATTCATGTTCAAAAAGTATTTTGCAAATCACATTTATCATTTATAGTCATGATAAATCATTTAACTAATGATATATGTGTTTATTTTCAGGTACAAACATTTTATAAAAAGATGTGTCGACACACCCATCAATGGTGTCGACACATCAACACAGATTCAAAGAAAAAATTGTGTAAAAATGTCAAGAGTGTGTCGACACATGTCAAGAGTGTTCGACACGAGTGGCAGTTTTCCAGAGATCAAGGTACCCAGGTCGACACACTCCCAGGGCAGGTCGACACTAGACCCAGTTCCCAGAACAGCCAGTTTGAGGAATTGGGAAGCAGGTCGACACACTCAAGAGCAGGTCGACACGGGACCTCTCTCCCAGAACAGTTTTTCTATCTTTGGGACAGTGTGTCGACACAACCACCAGGCAGGTCGACACACTACGGAAACTTTTCATCCTAAGAGCTGATGGCTGCCACGTGTCCTTCTAGGGCGATCAGAATCTTCTTGGAAAGCGTGCCCTTGTACCCCAAAAGGGTATCTTTGGAATCCTAAGGGTAAAAAGGTCCTTTTTGGCCTGCCTTCAAAGAGAGAGACCAACCAACCTCTTAGAGCCTCCTGAAAATTCCTGGCGGCCATAAGAGTTCGTGTCTCCCTCCTCTGCCTTCCTGGAGTTTCCTGAAGACCTCTTCTCACCAATTCAAGGTGTGAGAATTGTGGTTTGATCTTTAAAGAAGCCTCTGAAGCATCTCAAGGAAGCAGATCAAGTAGAAGCCATCGTTGAGAAGAATTCAAGGAAGGTCCAACCTCCCAGATTGCAGAGCATCGTCTTGGACTTCATGTTTACAAGCTTCTTCCCAATCCAAGCTTCTACAAGGGAGTACACTTGAAGAACGAAGCCTTTCAATACATTTTACTTTACTTCTGTTCTTCTGAGATATCTCTTGAGATTATGCAAGTGCTTCTGCATAATTCTCATTAGTGTTCTCAAATTTCGACTAGATCTGTTGCTAGGAGATCTTGTCTTAAGTTGGTGTCTAGCAAGTCTATGTGTGAGCCTTGTGCTCAGGTTGTTGTGAGCCGGTGTGCTCAGTGTTGAGTTGTCAAACTCAAGTGTGGGTTGAGCAGTCTTGCTCAGTTGTTCTAGAGTAGTCTTGCTCTAGAAGTGGTGTGAGTTGTAAGCTCTTCAGTGTTGGAGTTGTCAGGCTCCAGTGGGTGTGTTACCCAGTTGTGTTAGTGAATCCTCACGGGTTGTGAGGGGTGGATGTAGGAATCACATGGGTGATTTCCGAACCACCTAAAAATCCTTGTGCATTTGTTTTCTGTGGTTTGACTGATTCATCCGCTAGATGCTTGCATAGGATTCGTTTTTAATTCACTTAATCAACTTGATTCACATCTAAGTTTTTCAACCCACTCCAATCTAATCAGATCAGTAGCTTTTCACTGATAACATTGCCTCTGATTCTAAATAGTTTTAAAAATTATTTAAGCAAAAGTGGCTAAGATCTATTCATCCCCCCCTTCTAGATCTTTTCCACACATTTATTTCGATCCTTCAATTGGTATCAGAGCGGGTTTACATCGATCTGATTTGAACTGAGCAGCTTTTGTTTCTGAGTATTGAGTGTTTGTTGTTTGTTTGTCTGGTTGTTTGTTTGCTTGCTTGCTCAACTACTTCTCTTGCATTTACTTAAGTGTCATGGACTCAAAGGGTTTCATAGCTGAGGGCCATTCCATAAATAGGCCACCATTCTTTAATGGTTTGGACTATTCTTATTGGAAGAACAGAATGCAAGTATTCTTAAGGGCCCAGAACTATGAGATCTGGAAAGTAGTTGAGGCTGGTCCCTATGAAAACCAGGGTGAGGAAGAAACCTGACGAGGGAACAATTAGGAGAGCTACATTGAATTACAGTGCCATGAACATGATTCAATGTGCTGTCCATCCCAAGGAGTATTCGAGAATCTCTATGTGTAAATCTGCCAAAGAGATGTGGGATAAACTCGAACTACTCTATGAGGGAACATCTCAGGTCAAGGAGACCAAGGCAAATATCTTAGTTTCAGAATATGAACTTTTCATGATGAAATCTAATGAATCTATTTCTGAAATGTTTGCCAGATTTATGGTGATTGTCAATGGACTCAAGGCTTTGGGTAAGGAGTATACTGATGCAGATTTGGTAAGAAAAATTTTGCGTTCACTTTCTTCAATTTGGCATACCAAGGCCACTGTTATTGAAGATTCAAAAGATTTATCCAAAATGTCTTTGGATGAATTGATTGGATCTTTAATGACATATGAAATAAACTTAAGAAGAAATGAAGATCTTATCATTAAGACCAAGCCTATGGCACTCAAAGCCTCTTCAAGCAACAAAGATAAAAATCAGGATAAAACAAGTTCTGAAGAATCTGAGTCAAATGAGGATGAGATTGCCCTCATGACCAGACAATTCAGGAAATTCTTGAAATATAGGAAAGGGAAAATGACTGGGAAAAGAAATTTCCCCCAGGTAAGAAGAATATTTCCTCTTCCAATTTCAATAAGAATCATAACCTGATGAGAATGTTATCTGTTACAGGTGCAACAAGCCAGGACACATGAAGGGAGAGTGTCCTGAGAACAAAAAGGAAAAGCACAAAAGATTCCAGAAATACAAGAGCCCAAGGCCATGGTAGCCACTTGGTCTGATGAAGACACAAGTGAGGAAGAAGAAGAGAAGAAGTCCTCAAGCTCAGAGAGTGAGGAAGTTTGCTTCATGGCCAACAGCACAGATGGAAAGGTAAATACTTCCTTTGAAGATTATAGTGTTGAAGATTGGCAGGATGTGTATGCTGAATTGGTAGAAAGATACTCTGAAATGAGAAAAGAAAACAAACACATCAAAAAGAAAATTGAAAATCTTTACCATAACCAATCTTCAAACAATAGAACCTGTGAACTGGAATCTGAAGTAACAGAATTGCTTGAAGAAAAAGAAAATTTACTGAACCAAATTGATGATTTAAGCTTGCCTCTCAGAAGGCCTCCCAAGACTTCAGAAATTTAAATGAAAAGCTGGAAATTGAAAAACAAGAAAAACAACAGAAAATTGAAGAAATTGAAATTCTTAAAAACCAGCTAAAGGAAAAGGAGGAGGTTATCCAAACCTTCACAAAAGGCCAAGATAACCTAGAGGCATTGCTAGGATCCAACAAGACAACCACATCTCATGGATTGGGATTCAACAAAAAGAAATCAACAAAAGATAAATCTGGTGAGAAAAAGGGAAAAGCACCATTAATCAACTTTGTTAAAGGTCCCAATCTGGAAAACACTGAAATCCAACAAACAGCAAACAAAAACCCAAACAAAAACCCAAACAAAACTCAAAACAAATCAAATTCAAAAACAAAAGAAGACTGTCAGGTCGACACAGTCCCCTGACAGGTCGACCTGTTCAACACCAAAAACCATAATCAACTCAACTAAAATTCAAATAAAAATCTGAGAAATAAGAAAAAGGGAAAAGAAATGATCCATGAAAAACCTTGGACCTCCAAGACAGCTCCTCAAGAAAATTGGATTAATCCTTGGAACCAATGGTATGAAAATCCCTGTTGGTATTATCCTCAATACCCTTATCCAAATTTCTGGATGTACCAACACAATCCATGGATTCCACCTCCTTCTATGAACTCAAATTTTCAAATGAAAAACTCCCCTCCTACCAAAACAAAGATCTTGGTGCTTTCATTCCTAAAAGAAAGAACAAACAGAAAAATGCTGAAAACACCAAAGTAACAAAACAAAAATCTAAAACAAATCAATTTGGGTGAGAAAGGATTTGCTGTCTTGTTAAATCATTCTGATGGTCCCAACTCTGTTTGGGTACCAAAATCTTCTCTCCACTGATCTTGTTGCAGGGAAGTCGTGCACCCAACACAAATGTATGGTTTCTTGACAGTGGGTGTTCACGACATATGACTGGAGATAGAGCCAAATTCTCATTCCTGCTTGAAAAGGAGGGAGGGTCAGTCACCTTTGGAGGTAAAAATAAAGAAAGATCATTGGATCTGGTAAGGTTGGTCAAACTTCTTCAAACTCTGTAGATAATGTCTTGTTAGTTGATGGACTTGATTATAATTTGCTCAGTATCAGCCAACTATGTGACAAAGGTCACAAAGTTGTGTTTGAATCTGATTTTTGCAAGATAATAGATTCATCAACTGATAAAATCAAATTCTTTGGAAAAAGAGAAAACAATGTCTACATGATCAACCTTAATAAAACTTTTCTGAAAATCTTTGTTTTGTTGCAAATAAAGATGAAATTGCATGGACTTGGCACAAAAGACTTGGCCATGCAAGCTTCAGAACAATGAATAAGTTGTTAAGATTGAATTTGGTTAAAGGTCTTCCTGAATCCTTTTCTAGTGTTGAAGGTCAAATTTGTGGGATCTGTGCTAAAGGAAAACAAACTAAAATCCTTTAAAGTCTTCAATGATGTACTCACATCTAAGCCACTAGAACTTCTTCACATGGACCTCTTTGGGCCAACAAGAGTTCTAAGCTTGAGTGGCAAAAGATATGGATTTGTAATCATTGATGACTTTACTAGATTTACCTGGGTTATTTTCTATCTCACAAAAGTGATGCATGCCTTGAATTCAGGAACTTTTGTACCACTGTCTTAACCACTTATCCATATAAAATCAACATCTTAACTGATCATGGGGTGAATTTGAAAACACATCCTTTTCTGATTTTTGTGCTGAATTTCAGATATTCCACAAGTTTTCTTCACCAAGAACTCCAGAACAAAATGGAGTTGTGGAAAGAAAGAACAGAACTCTTGTGGAAATGGCTAGAACCATGCTTCTTGAGAGTAACTTGCCCAAATCCTTCTGGGCTGAAGCTGTGAACACAGCAAACCACATACTCAATAGCATTTGGTCAGACCAAAAATCAAGAAAACCCCCTATGAATTATTGAAAAACAAAAAGCCAACTGTTTCCTATTTTAAAGTCTTTGGGTGCAAATGCTATGTACACAATAATAACAAAGAAAACCTTGACAAGTTTGATGCTAAGAGTCAGGAAGCTATCTTCCTTGGCTATTCTGAAGTGTCAAGGGCCTTCAAAGTGTACATAATGAAAACCAAATCTGTTGAAGAATCTCCACATGTTATTTTTGATGAAAATTCCTTTTCCACTAATGATTCTAAATCTTGCAGGGAAAAACAAGACAATGAAGAGGATGACCTCATTGTGGATTCTTCACCAACCGTTGAGGAGATAATAACATTGAAGAAAACCTGAACAACAACTCACAATCTCCAAATGGTTCAGGTAATACTGATTCAGAAGTGGGTACTTCTCAACAGGTAATTTCTGAACCTCGATTTCTAAGAGATCACCCATTAGACAGTGTAGTTGGCAATCTAAATGATAGAGTTAGGACCAGATCATCCTTTTTGCAAAACATTGAAGAAGACTCACTAGCTCTAATTTCCCAAATTGAACCCAAGTCAATTGATGAAGCCTTATCCAGTTCTGATTGGATTAATGCTATGCATGATGAACTTCATCAATTTGAAAGAAATCAAGTGTGGGAATTAGTGCCTAGACCTAGTGACCAAACAGTGATTGGCACTAGATGGGTTTTCAGAAATAAATTGAATGAAGCTGGTCAAGTAATAAGAAACAAAGCTAGGCTAGTTGCAAAGGGGTATAACCAAGAATTTGGAATTGACTTTGAAGAATCTTATGCCCCTGTAGCTAGACTAGAAGCTGTGAGAATTTTCCTTGCTTTTGCATCCTCCATGAAATTCAAAGTCTTTCAAATGGATGTTAAAAGTGCATTTCTAAATGGATATATAAAGGAAAATGTGTTTGTTGAACAACCTCCTGGATTTGATAATGAAAATATCCTAACCATGTTTTCAAGCTTAATAAGGCACTCTATGGTCTTAAACAAGCTCCAAGAGCTTGGTATGATCGTTTGAGTTCCTTTTTACTTGAAAAAGGATATTCTAGAGGTAATGTTGATCAAACATTGTTCACAAAAACAGTAAAAAATCAAATAATTGTGGTCCAAATTTATGTTGATGACATAATTTTTGGCTCCACCAATAAAGGCCTTTGCACTGAATTTTCAAATCAAATGCAGAATGAATTTGAAATGAGCTTAATGGGAGATTTAACATTCTTTTTGGGATTGCAGGTTAACCAAACGAATGAAGGAATCTTCATCAGTCAAACCAAATATGTCAAGGAGCTACTGAAAAGTTTGACTATCAGAACCTTAAACATTCAAGCACACCCATTGCAATAAATGCTAAGCTAGAAGAAGACCCATCTGGTAAGTCAGTAGATCCAAAAACCTACAGAGGTATGATTGGCTCTCTGCTCTACCTTACTACTTCTAGACCTGACATTCAGTTTTGTGTGTGCTTATGTGCTAGATTCCAATCAAATCCTAAAGAAAGTCATATGCTTGCTGTGAAAAGAATTTTTAAATATCTGTTGGAACATGTGACTTAGGAATTTGGTATCCTGCTGGTTGCAAGTTAGAATTGTTTGCCTATTGTGATGCTGATTATGCTGGGTGTAAGTTAGATAGAAAAAGCACAAGTGGCTTGTGTGTATTTCTAGGTGGGTGCCTTATTTCTTGGGCTTCTAAGAAGCAACATTCAGTTGCTCTGTCAACAGCAGAGGCTGAGTATGTTGCTGCAGGTAGATGTGGAACTCAGATTCTCTGGGTGAAACATCAACTTCTTGATTACAACCAAGATTTAGGGTGTGTACCCATCCTATGTGATAACACAAGTGCAATCAACTTTCTAAAAACCCCATTCAGCACCTAGAACAAAACACATTGAAATTAGGCATCATTTCTTGAGAGATGAGGTTGCAAAGAAATCTTTTGAACTCCATTTTATTGAAACTGAAAACAAATTGCAGACATATTCACAAAACCCCTTCCTGAAAATAGATTCTCATCTTTAGGAGAGAACTTGGTCTTTGTAAATGTCCACCTTCTTGATCTCTCTTAAGGTTTGGGTTGAGTGCTATGCATTATCTAAGGAGGAGTTCTTTGCATTTCATATTTCCTTGCTTCCTCAAGATACATTGTTCATATCTCTCTCATTTTCAATTCTATTTCCCTTTTTACAATAAATTCTCCACTTCTGATTGTGTTGAAACTTCTTGGTATATCAAATAGTGATTTGGAGAAGGACAAGTTATGCTTGTCTGGACACTTTCACTATGCGTGAGAACATATCTCCGCCAAGTACTAAGAAGTTAATATGCAATAATTGAGGGGGAGCTTTTATTGTTCCAAGAGATTCTTTTCTGATTTCAAAACTTGCACAGTTTTAACTTCCACTTCTTTTGCTAATGAATTCTCCAACTCTTATTGTATTGAAATCTCTTGGTATATCAAATGGTGACTTGGAGAAGGACAAGTTATGCTTGTCTGGACACTTTCACTATGCGAGAGTATGTGTCTCCGCCAAGTACCAAGAAATGGATATACAGTTGTTGAGGGGGAGTCTTTGTTGACCAAGAAGAAAATTCCTTCTGATTTCAAACTGCATATCTTTATTATGATGACAAATGGTTGAAATCATCATCTCAGGGGGAGCTAGAAAATTCACAAGTCACCTTTTTGCAAATTTCAAAACCCTTCTTGCATTTCATCAATTCCTTGCATGATGTCCTCATTCTAAAGTCTAGAGTCTCAAAATGAACCTTGAGTGATCTATTATATTTTTACTAATCAACTTTCCACTATGTCTCTCAATCCACAGAAATTCAGATCTCTTCCTAAACTAAATAACAACTTGTGTATTGAACTTAAAACATTTCCTTGTTTGCAACTGATGACTGGATGTATTTGAATTCTATCTCACAAACTCTCCAAAATCTTATAAAATCCAACAGAGCAATGGCATTTGTGCTGAGAAACTGCACACCTTCACAATGAATGAAGTGCTATGTATGTCATGAGGCATTATTGCTAACTCTGTTCAAAGGGGATCCAAATTGAAAATAACCTCAAAATTCAAGCAATTATGTGCTATGCTTTTTGATGATGACTGAGTAACTGGAAATATTGGCGTCTAAAAAACGTATATTTTCATGTCAAAAGGTCATCATTTACCCCTTTGAGACTTGACAATGACTAAATCTTGAGTATCCAGGGACTATGGTGTGTAAAAAGCACTAGTACTTGAGTGAAAGAGATTTACATCATTTGATAGTTTGTTAAAAGAACAAAATATGAAAATTATTGGAGATTTGTTTAGAAAGAATCATCTTCCTCCTTCATCAAGTTGTTCTTTAAGTTTGTGTTTTACTTTCAACACAACTGTGTTTAGTCTAGATGATATCTTTAATTCTTGAAAATTGAGAAACATGGTAGATTTGGTTGATTGTTAGATACATTATATCTCTCAATTTATCATTTTGTTGATTCAAGTCTTGGAATGCTAATATCCTGTTGGAAATTGTGTGAAATACTTGAACTGTAATGAATTTTTGCAAAATACAACAAATGAATTTTTAGGCCTCTTAAAAATCCTTGAAATGATAATTCCTCTCATTATTTATCATTATAAAGATGTCCCCAAATTCTCAAAAATTTCCTCTCAAAAATTCAATTTCTCTCAAAGGCTGTGTCGACACAATCCTCTTCGTGTCGACACACAACCCCAGTCAGGTCGACACACCTTCCTCATGTGTCGACACTGCCTTCTTGCCAGAACCTTTCAAACCTTTCAACCTTTCGGGTTCACCTAACCCTTGTTGTTCCTGCGGGGCAGTGTACCACTGCATCCCTTTTTGGGCATCAGGTCGACCCGACGGCCAAACTCTCACCTTTCCGGCAAGAAATTTTCCCCATTCTCTCTACTCTCATCCCCCTTCAATCACCTCTCCAATCTTCCATCTCCTCTCTGAAATTCCACTCCTTCCTTACCATGGTCCGCAAGTTGGGTCCCCGCCGTGGCGCAAGGTCTCAGGCTTCTTCAAGGCAGGTTCCGGCACAGGTTCCGGTTGAACAGATTGAAAGAAGAACCAAGCGAAGAAATGATCCTGCAGAGCTTCCAGGATCCTCTTCTGCACCTCTCAGAGCTTCAAAGAGAGGTAGGACCTCCAATACTGGCAGAGGTAGACAAGTTTCAAACCCTAGATCAGATTTTCGGCGATTCCTCTGACCATCCTGAGGAATCATCTTCATCTTCCTCTACTGAGTCTCAAGAGGATATACCCTCAGAATCCGTCAGTGCTGCCAAACTGATTTTGAAGCCTAGAATTCTTGACCTTTCTGACACCCAATTAGCAGACTCTCTCCCAGAAATTCAAACCTATTTCTCCTTTCAATCTTGGATACCTTTTATTTCTGAATTTCAAGTCTGCTATCCAAGGTTAGTTAGAGAGTTCTACAAAAACCTCACCTGCACAGAAGAAGGTTTTAAATCCAAAGTCAAGGGGATAGAGATAGACATGCCAACTGATGTAGCAGCCTCCATTTTCAAAGTGCCAGATGAAGGGGCTGACTACCATGAATTTGAATTTGACTTACATGAAGCCTACTCAATCTTGACAGGCCATCCTGCAGATCCATCAGATCCCAAACAAACCTATGTGACAAGGTTTAATGCCAACTCATTTCCACCTGTATTAAGGGTAATTCACCACATCTTGACAACCATAGTTACCCCTCAAGGTGGTGGGAGGGATAGATTGACAGATATCCAGAGATTCATACTCTATTGCATGGTCAAAGATATCAAGGTCAACCTTCATGTGATTCTTTATCAAATCATTTCTGAAACTACAAGAGCAGACCTCAAGAGATCTCTACCTTATGGAGCACATCTGACCTCAGTGTTCAAGCACTTTGGTGTGCCATTGGAAAATGAAAAATTCCAATCCATTCCCAAGTCAAACATCTACACTTTCAAGAATATCCAGAAGTTTATGGGATTCAGATTGGAGGGAAATCAAATTAGAAGAGGACCAGCTGTGGTTGAGGCTCCTCCAGTTCAAGAGGAACAGCCTCAAGTTCAAGGGGAACAGCCCCAACCTCAGGAGGATCAGCCTCAGGCTCAAGGGGATCAGCCCCAAGTACAAGAGGAACAGCCTCCAGCTGAAGGGGACCAGCCCCTAAGTCAAGAGATCAGCCTCCTATGCATGAGGATCAGCCTCAAGTTACAATGAAGGTGATAGTCCTTTCCATGCTCCTCTCTCACCTCAGCTTCCTCATTTTTCTCCACAACCCTCATTCCAACCATCCACATCTTCTGGTGGGCCTCCTGTTCCACCAGAATTGATATCATTCCTCAATGACAAATTTGAATCCTTCAACTCCTCACTTCAATCCATGTCCACATCTTTTGAGCTACGGATTCAAAGACTGGAAACACAGTTTCTGCCAAATTTATTGAACAGAAGGCAGCTTCAGATTATGCAGCTCAAAGGTTCAATAGGTTGATTGGCACATTGGGAGATGCCTCTCTACAGCTAAAAGAGCATCAAGACAAGTTGGAGATAGTTATGAAGGGAATATTGGCAAATTCCCAAAGATGTCTTCAACACCAACCAAACATTGCATGAGATTTCCAGCACCAGACTGTCATTTGCTCATTTTGTGGATGATTTGGAAAGTATGAGGAATTTCAATGAGCACATAGACAAGCAGCTTAAAGCATTGACCATGGAATTCAAGATAATGCAAAGACCTGGTTGGTCAGCTGGCTCATCAAGTTCTCAACATGTTTCAGATGAACTGAAAAGAACTCAGAGCACCTTGATAGAGCATACTGATAAAATGGAGCATTATCTTCACACTCGGCTGACAACTATCCATGAACAGATAAAGTCAAGCATGAAGTCAATGGACAAAAGATTGTCAGACATTGAGATGCTTCTAGCTCCAATTCCTCCTCCTCCTCCATCTTCTACCTAATGACATTTTTTTTTATAATGTCAAAGGGGGAGAAGAATGAATGAATTGAATGTAATATTTTGATGTAATGATCTTTTGAATGAAATGAAATGGTTGTTGCTTATGATGGTTGTTTGCTTCAATTGCTTCAATACAAACTTTTGTCTTTGTGTGTGAATACTTGTTCAATTGTTGACTTGTGTGCACAAAACTTCTAATTTCAAGTAACATTGTATCTCACAAAAATATCATCAATTGTTACTGAACAATATCAAAAGGACATTGACAAGTATGAACAAAAAGAAAAACAAAAACTTAAACAATAAAAATTGCTTAAAAAATCACACTTCATCAAAACCACATTCAAATATGGATTTAATGTTGCCATCATCAAAAAGGGGGAGATTGTTGGGTTGAATGCAAATTCATATCATTTCCCTCCTATTTTGATGATGACAAGAAGTGTTCTTAAAGCAATTTAATTGAAGCATGTCAAAAACATCATACCTGAAATTCATGTTCAAAAAGTATTTTGCAAATCACATTTATCATTTATAGTCATGATAATCATTTAACTAATGATATATGTTTTATTTTTCAGGTACAAACATTTTTATGCAAAAGATGTGTCGACACACCCATCAATGGTGTCGACACATCAACACAGATTCAAAGAGAAATTGTGTAAAAATGTCAAGAGTGTGTCGACACATGTCAAGAGTGTGTCGACACGAGTGGCAGTTTTCCAGAGATCAAGGGTACCCAGGTCGACACACTCCCAGGGCAGGTCGACACTAGACCCAGTTCCCAGAACAGCCAGTTTGAGGAATTGGGACAGCAGGTCGACACACTCAAGAGCAGGTCGACACGGGACCTCTCTCCCAGAACAGGTTTTTCTATCTTTGGGACAGTGTGTCGACACAACCACCAGGGCAGGTCGACACACTACGGAAACTTTTCATCCTAAGAGCTGATGGCTGCCACGTGTCCTTCTAGGGCGATCAGAATCTCTCTTGGAAAGCGTGCCCTTGTACCCCAAAAGGGTATCTTTGGAATCCTAAGGGTATAAAAGGTCCTTTTTGGCCTGCCTTCAAGAGAGACCCACAACCACTCTTAGAGCCTCCTGAAAATTCCTGGCGGCCATAAGAGTTCGTGTCTCCCTCCTCTGCCTTCCTGGAGTTTCCTGAAGACCTCTTCTCACCAATTCAAGGCGTGAGAATTGTGGTTTGATCTTTAAAGAAGCCTCTGAAGCATCTCAAGGAAGCAGATCAAGTAGAAGCCATCGTTGGAGAAGAATTCAAGGAAGGTCCAACCTCCCAGATTGCAGAGCATCGTCTTGGACTTCATGTTTACAAGCTTCTTCCCAATCCAAGCTTCTACAAGGGAGTACACTTGAAGAACGAAGCCTTTCAATACATTTTACTTTACTTCTGTTCTTCTGAGATATCTCTTGAGATTATGCAAGTGCTTCTGCATAATTCTCATTAGTGTTCTCAAATTTCGACTAGATCTGTTGCTAGGAGATCTTGTCTTAAGTTGGTGTCTAGCAAGTCTATGTGTGAGCCTTGTGCTCAGGTTGTTGTGAGCCGTTGTGCTCAGTGTTGAGTTGTCAAACTCAAGTGTGGGTTGAGCAGTCTTGCTCAGTTGTTCTAGAGTAGTCTTGCTCTAGAAGTGGTGTGAGTTGTAAGCTCTTCAGTGTTGGAGTTGTCAGGCTCCAGTGGGTGTGTTACCCAGTTGTGTTAGTGAATCCTCACGGGTTGTGAGGGGTGGATGTAGGAATCACATGGGTGATTTCCGAACCACCTAAAAATCCTTGTGCATTTGTTTTCTGTGGTTTGACTGATTCATCCGCTAGATGCTTGCATAGGATTCGTTTTTAATTCACTTAATCAACTTGATTCACATCTAAGTTTTTCAACCACTCCAATCTAATCAGATCAGTAGCTTTTCACTGATAACATTGCCTCTGATTCTAAATAGTTTTAAAAATTATTTAAGCTTCCGCAAAAGTGGCTAAGATCTATTCATCCCCCCCTTCTAGATCTTTTCCACACATTTATTTCGATCCTTCAAGTCTGGCATTTCGTCCTTATTCTCACTTCTGTTTTAGTTCCGCTTCTGGGTGAGAGAGACCTATTGAACCATGTGTTTTATATTTTCGTTTGCACGGAAGCCTGGGTTCCCAGGGTGTTTGTATTCCTCTTCAGGTGAAGAATAGAAGGTCACTGCGTTTTGGAAGATGTGTATGTCCTTGAGGGGACTGTACCCTTGGGTAGTGGAATCCGGAGTTGTTGCTCAGGGCCTGGATGTAGGACCCTGTGTGAGGAGGTTCAACCAGGAGAAAAGCCTTGTGTAGTGCGTTGCTTTTTGTGATTGTTGTTTTTCTTTACTACTAACACTAATTCAAACGTAGTTTTCTGGTTGCGAACATTTTGTTGCAGGTTAGATAATCGTATTTTAAGAATCCCAGTCCCCCCCCCCCTCTGGCCCTGTACTAGCTGGGCAACACACTGTTGTCTATTACATCACACCTCAGAGACATAACATAGGCCCAATGACTCAATACAAAATGAATAAAAGACTAACTAAACTCTAGGTGATAACTTGTTGACGTCATGCACTCGTGTCAAACCTCGTCCTCCCCAGCCTCGTGAGTGTACTCATTCGCCTCGCCTCACTGGAACACAATGACAAATAATGTAGTGAGCGACCACGCCCTAGGTTATACTCATGTGCTACAACTTTACATGATTCCTGTATTAAAAGTAGAGTCATATATGATAGAGCGAGAGATTCAAGTAGGTAAGATAATACACATAGTAAGAAACAAGATAGCCTAACTAATGTATTGATACACAAGTGTCCAACATAACACAAGCCGTGCCATAGCACAAAATAACACAATGTATAGCGAGAGCACAACGAGTATAGTAGAGCACTTGATTGTCATGTAGATAGTCTAAGATAGCACTTGGTGTAATGCAAAACACTCTGGGCAATTAACTCCCGCGGGCACTAGCACTTTTGGGCGCACTCCCAGGACCAGACCGTTCCCTTTATATTGCCAGGCATTAGTTAATGTTTATCTTTAGACAATCGTTCACATGGCCAATAGAGTACCAAGAAATCGATGAGAGTACTAATGACTAGACCAATCTAGCAGAGAGAGTGTGAATAGATGAGTGACTAGAGTATAGATGAGAACTATAGGTCATTGCGCATAAAAACGCGATGAAACGGGTGATAGTAACAGTTGCATAACACGTGTTAATTGTGTTGGCAGTCAGGTGGAATTCACTAACCTTCCACTGGCCATGTTATGCACACCCAGAGATCCGCATGATTCAAGATAATAGCGAACTTCTAAAGCCGTTTGGATCATATTGATCCCTAAGGGTAACGAGTTGCTCGACATTCTAGAGGAATTCTAGAACAGTGGAGCGACGATAATGATATTCCAAATCCACTTAAGAAATGAAACAATGTCATAATTATCATGGGTAATTAATGTGCAATTATTGAAGTAATTTACCAGATATATTATTCATGTATTTTCATCATGGTCTCATGGCATAGATGATCGTTTAGCGTGCGTGCATGTGCATGAAATGATGAGGCATGGAATGATCGTGCACATTAACTTTTAATTAAAGATATTATGTGACATATATCAGATTTAATAACATGATGGTTTACTGTTCATAACACATTTTTACAGGGTATACACATGCTTAACAACCCTAAATATTCATTTAAATAGGACAAAAATCGTTGTTGGAATAATGCAGGTAAATCACGACGGGTGTCATGGTCGCATTTATTAGGCGGGCAAAATGCGACGACGGGGACCGTCATGTTCATGCATACCCTAATTATTCAAACGGTGCGATTTTCCAGAGGCAGGAAACGACAGTGAAACCCGACAGCCTTAATGGTCGCGTTTCAGAGGTCTTCTGATAGTCAACAGGTGCACAGTTTGATGCACGGTATGAGGCAAAAATGCGACGACATGTGGTGTCGCCTTTCAGGTTATCGTGGCTGTCAGGACCAACGCGATACTAGTCGCTTGAATCGCGACGTCTGCTCGGTCGCGATACAAAGTCAACCCGAAACAGACGATACATGCAGCGATCTTCATGCCATGCTTATAACTGAAAATCTAGGTACATGGGGCAACGTTGTGAACATGAAACTTGTAGGGGACATCAAGTAGAAGAGAACTATGCCTTTGGATCGAATCAATTTGGTCTCGTTAGTGTGCAATCTAGCATGAACAAGAAACGATGTAGACTTGCATGCTCTTGAAAAACGCTTATAACTCGATGGATTCATAATGAAAATTAGCAAATCACTTGCATATGAACTAGACTTTACACTACAAGATGCTATAAGTTAGATTCATCTTTGGCCCGAGAATACCTACCTTTTTGAAGATCTAACATAGGTTGGTTGCACAGGTGGCAGCAGAGCACGGTTGAGGAAAAGCTCTGTTCTCCAGCCATTCTCCTCTGCTCCCGGTGCCCTAGCACAGCCTCCCACGACCCCAACACGTTGATGAACCTTCCCCTTTAGTCTTAGGATGAATACTTATATGTCTAGGGTTTATTCCTAATGTAACTAGGAAGGGAGGGCTGCGGGTTCCAGCTAGTTCTTGCCATATTTTTGAGATTTCTCCTC
This sequence comes from Colocasia esculenta, assembly GCA_014218235.1. Classification (NCBI taxonomy): domain Eukaryota; kingdom Viridiplantae; phylum Streptophyta; class Magnoliopsida; order Alismatales; family Araceae; genus Colocasia; species Colocasia esculenta. The sequence goes on along the minus strand of CM024761.1, from coordinate 34,331,800 downwards.
CCAATTGGAGTAGAATCACCATTAGAAGGTGCTAGCTATGGTGGGTCACGAATTGGCGAACTTCTTATGGTTGATTTCATTAGTTTTCACCCTAAATTACCCTTTCATATTTTTCCCTATAATTATGCACGAATTTAGGTGTATTCTTCTTGCTTCATAACCCATTCCTTAATTTGGCCCTAGCCTTTGTGTGAGCTAGTCAAATCAAGCCCATTACTCTTTGTTGTTTACTGAGTTTTATTTAATTCATTTTCTTGCAATATTTCTATTTATTATTTATTAAAATATCGAGTTGCTACATTCTCCCCCTCTAAAAAGAATTTGGTCCCCAATTCATATGATCACAAAGGAGAGAATGTCTTACCGAAAAGATCGGGGTAGTTTCGCCTGATGATTCCTTCAGATTCCCATGTGGCTTCTTCCACTCCATGGTTATTCCACAGTACTTTAACCACATGGAGGGACGGTTCCTGAGTTGTTGTACCTTTCGTTCTAATATCTTGACTGGCTTCTCTTCGTATGTCAGGTCCTTGTTCAGCACCAACTTCTCATGGCAATGATGTGTGTAGATCGTATACATATTTTCTAAGCATGAAGACATGAAACACATTGTGTACGAATGCCAGGTTTGGTGGCAACGCCAGCTGGTAAGCAACCTCACCAATTCTTGCGAGCACTTCAAAAGGACCGATGAATCTAGGACTGAGCTTTCCTTTAACACCAAACATTTGAATGCCACGGGGAGGGGATACCTTTAAGAGTACATGGTCCCCCACTTGAAAATCTAAATCTCGCCTCCTCTTGTCAGCATAACTCTTTTTTCTGGACTGAGCAATCTTGAGCCGATCTCGAATCACCTGTATATCCCTGGTTGTATTTTGTACCATGTCCTGGCCTAGCCATTGCTGTTCTCCAACTTCATTCTAGCATGAAGGAGATCTATAGTTTCTGCCATAAAGTGCTTCGAACGGTGCCATTTTAATACTCACCTGGTAACTATTGTTGTAGGCGAATTCAATTAAGGATAAGTGCTCATTCCAGTAGCCTTGGAAATCTATGGTGCAGGCTCTTAACATATGGCATATGAGTCCACCACGAGTCTTAGGTAAACCCATGATGAAGTCTATGCCAATACTTTCCCATTTCCACTCGGAATATCTAATGGTCTAAACACGCCAGCAGGGCGTCTATGTTTTGTCTTTACTTGTTGGCAAGTAAGGCAATGAGCAGCATGCTCCGCTACCTCTCTCTTTATGTTCGGCCACTAAAACATTCTTTCATGTCCTGATACATTTAGGTACCTCCAAGATGAATAGTATAATTCATCTGATGAGCTTCATCCATTAACTTCTCTTTATTCCTCATTGTTTGGAACACATGTCCTTCCTGGAATACAAGCCTTCCATCCTCGGTTATAGAAAAATCAGGTCTTTCAGCTAAGGTTTCCTTAATACGAACCAAGAATGGATCGCTATCCTACTGTGCTTTAATCTCTTCTAGCATGTCAGATTGAATCTTGATATTGGCAACCAAGACTCGATCATCCCTGTGTTCAATGTTCAAGTCTAGTCTTGCGAGTTGTTCTAGTAGTTGCATCTCGCCAAGAACTAAACTTGATATAGATGCCATCGGCTTTCTACTAAGAGCATCAGCCACATCATTTCCCTTGCCTGGATGGTACTGGATATTGAAATCAAAATCTTTCAGGTATTCAATCCATCTTCTCTGCCTCATATTAAGTTCTTTCTGAGAGAATAAATATTTCAAGCTCTTATGGTATGAATAGACAGTAAATTACTCACCATACAAATAATGTCTCTAGATTTTTAAGGTGAAGACCACGACAGCCAACTCTAGATCATGCAGGGGTAGTTGACTACATGCATCTTCAGTTGTCTTGAAGAATAGGCAATGACTTTCTCCTTCTGCATCAATACACAACCAAGCCCAATTCTTGAGGCATCAGTATAGACAGAGAACCTTCTCCCTCTATTGGAGAGCGAGAACAGGGACGGAGGTCAGACATTCTTTGAGAGTTTGAAAACACTTCTCACACTCTTTACTCTAGGAGTAGGGATTCTCCTTTCATGTAAGACGTGTGAGAGGAACGGCGATCTTGGAGAAGTCCTTTATGAACCACCTGTAGTAGCCAGCCAGTCCTAAGAAGCTTCTGATTTCTGTGACATTGGTTGGTCTCTCCATTGAGTACACCTTCGACTTTGGAGGGATCAACAAAGATGTCATCCTTTGAGATAACATGCCCAAGAAACTCTTCAAGCCAAAATTCACAAGCTCAGCTTTGCATATAATTGTTGTTTTGCATATAATTGTTGTCTCGCAAGACTTGCAGAGCTATCCTCAGTTGTTCTTCATGTCTTTTGATCTTGGAATATATGAGGATGTCTTCGATGAAGGACCATGAACTTATCAAGATAGGTTCGGTAAATGTTGTTCATGAGTTGCATAAAAGCTGCAGGAGCATTGGTCACACCAAAAGGCATTACAATGAATTCATATTGTCCATACCTCCTCCTGAAAGCCATTTTGAAGATATCGTCATCCTTGATCCTCATTTGGTGATAGCCAGATCGGAGGTCAAATTAGAGAATATTGAGCTCCAGATATCTGGGCGAATAGTTCATCGACCGGGGCAATGAGTACTTGTTCTTGATGGTTAGCTGATGAGTTGTCGATAGTCGATACATAGCCTCATCGATCCATCCTCTTTTTAACGAACAGCACGGGTGCTCCCCATGGGGAAGTACTTGGTCTGATGAACCCCTCTCTAATAGCTCCATCAGTTGTGCCTTCAGTTCCTTTATTCAGCGGTGACATCCGGTACAGTTGACACGATACTGGTGCATCTCCAGGGATTAACTCAATAGCAAAATTGACATCGCGTTCAGGGGGAATCCCTGGCAGATCTTCGGGAAACACATTTGGGTAGTCTCAGACTATGTGTATATCTTCTATCTTAGAACCCTTCTTTTAAACTATAACGACCGCAGGAAAGCAAAGCAACCTTTCCTTATCATATTGTGGGCCATTATGGCAGAGACTAAGACATCCGTCTCTTATGTCTAACTCCAGTGAATGACAACTTAGGGATATCAATAAATGTAACTCTCCCTTTTTTACAGTCGACACTTGCCCCATAAGTGGACAGCCAGTCGGCTCCCAGAATCACGTCATAGCCTTCCATGGGCATACATACCAGTCAGCTTTTAGGTTATGTTCTCGATCATTACATCGGCAGATGGAAAATATTTGTTCAATTTCTCCTTCTCTCCCAATGGTGTTGTGACAGAGAATTCACACCCCATAGATATTGGTTTAACATTTAGAGTATCAGCAAATTTGAGATATGAATGAATGAGTTGCTCCAGTATCAAATAAAACAAATGCTGATAAGGAGAAAACTTGTAGGGTACCTTCACCACGCCACACTTCCTCAGCGGGTTCTTCGTCACGCAGGGCTTGCAGTCTTCCTTGTTTCTTAGGCACATTAGTGCACCTCTCATTCTCCTTTAGTAGCGGGCACTCTCGGCTTCCACAACGCAGACATACGCTGACTTTCCTCCAGCATTCATCAGCTGTGTGACCTGGCTTGTCACAGTGCTTGCAATTGCTTTTTGCTGGAGTGTTGGGAATGAAGACCTTGGGCTTCTTTTCCTGACTGGGTCCTTCCGTGATGTTGAAAGGATGCTTCTTGCCATTAGTCGGCTTAGAAGTAGTTAAACCGGGTGTCAATTCCTTCTTTTGAATTTCCTATTGATACAGTCGGTGAAATCTGTAGCATCTTCCAACAGTTGTACTTTCTTCACCATCTCGGCATATGTCTGGATTTTGAAACGGGCCAGTTGAGTAATGTACTGAGGCTTAAGGCCATTGAGAAAGCGCTTAGCCTTCACCCTTTCGGTATTCACCAGGTGTTCGGCATATCTTGCCAGTCTAGAAAATTGAGCTTCATAGTCAGCTACAGATAGGCTCCTCTGTTTAAGAGTAGTGAACTCCGCAGCCTTCTTCTCTGGACACGCTCTAAGAAGTACTTGAAATTAAAAGCTTCTTTAATTCAGTCCAGGTGAATTGGCCATTCGCCCAGGTTGCTTCCACAGACTCCCACCAAGAGCGGGCATCCTTTTCTAGTTGAAATGTTGCTAGTAGCAGCTTGTCCCCAGCTACACATTGCATGGCACGGAAGATTCTTTCGTCTCCTTCAGCCAGTGCTCGGCCTCATCCGGATCGGTAGTACCACTGAACTTAGGTGGATTTAAACTTCTGAAATTACGATGCAGCTCGCCTGCACCGCGGTTTCCTCCTCCTCCTTGTCCTGCTTGCAGAAGCACCGAGTGAGTTCTTGGATTGTTTGTTGCATGCCCCTCATTGAGCATGTTCAGCAGTCATCTTAGCTTTCTTAAGTTTCCTACAAATGGCTTATCAGTAGGACATTGCTATGGAGTTAATTCGTGCGTATGTGATTATCTTTTAGATCTTAAACCTGGGTTCTACCAAATCTCACATAGGTATGATAATTGACTTAGACACGTGTCAAGGCAGTCCGTCCTAGAACATCCTAGACTTAATCATCCTAGTAAGGATATCCTAGGCTCTGATACCACAAAACTGCCATGCCCCGATGCGGAATATCGGAACGTGAGGCAGTTGCAAGTAAGTGAGTACAAAGCGTAGAATAGACAACAAACCATTGGACAATTAAATAAGGTGATATCAAATATCTTTCATTGATAATTCCATTGTTGTCTATTACATCAACTAACCCAGAGCCATAAAATAGGGCCCAATTGACTCTAACACATAAAAAGAAATAAAAGACTAACTATGACGTCTAGGATAACTTGGTGACGTCATGGCACTCGTGGGTCACTCCTGGTCCTCCACATCCTCGTGAGTGTACTCATTCTCCTCAGCCTCACCTGAGAACACAATGACAAATAACATAGGATGAGCGACAACGCCCAATAGGATTTATATCTCATGGTGCGGGCAACTTTACATGATAATGTATTAAAAGCAGAGAGTCACTATATGATAGAGCGAGAGAGTAGTAAGGTAAGAGATAGCACGATAGTAAAAACAAGATAACATAACAGCATGTGATTGAAATAGCACAAGTTTAAGGACTTGAGAAAGGTAGTTCTTCTCTCTCTAGATTCTAGAGAGAGAAGCTCTGGGTACCTGGGTTGCGGTTTCTACTGGGGGCTGGCCGCCGGCCAGTGGCCGGTGGTTTTGCCGGTTATGGCGTCTCCTACAGATGGTGGGGGTACCTTGGCTAGTGTGGAGGCTGGAGCGTCCTCTTCGGGACGACGTTCCTATGCTCAGATCATTGCAGATTCTAAGCCGCCCCCTGCTGTGCCAAGAGGCATCAAGCCTCCTGGTTTCACTGATTCTGGAGACCCGGCGGTGTTCTTCTCTAAGGAAGAGGTTGGTAAATCCATTCTTACTCTTAACCAGCTGTGATTGTTAGGTGTGCATATGGAAGGAGTTCTATACCAGACTTCAAAAGCTGCCTGTCTCAAAGGTTGGATCTAAGGGAGGATTCATAGTTAGTGTTCTTAACCACAGACACTTGCTGTTGTGATTTGAGAATAAGGAGGATTTTCTAAAGGTCATATTGCGTAGGAGCTTTTATATTAAAGGACTATTATATCAGTTATTTAAGTGGGAGGCACAGTTTGATTTCAATGCAGATCTGACTATCATGCCTATCTGGGTAGGCTTTGTCACGCCCCGATATTTAGCAGCAGAATAAATACCGGGGGACGTGAACGATACAAACAGACGTATCACAGTTGAATAGCGCAGAGTCACGATTGAAAAAAGAACACGTTTGAGACTATAAGATGGTCATCCAAAAAATACTTTATTCCATTTCAGTCAAATAATTACAACCTTACATGGAGAGAATCATCTGAAAAGAGTTCCTTATTCAATAAAACTTCTAGAAAAGTTCACTATTAATAGACTACTCATTTGTCTATTTCTAAACTGTCATCTACTCATATGGCGGGTGCTCATCACTCTTGCCCTGCCCCATCGAACTCCATGGTTCTTCATCACTTCCTGAAAAAGGGCAGGATGATAGGGTGAGCGAACTAGCTCAGTAGGATTTACATCTCAATATTGTGCGGGCACTAGTATACATGATTAGCATTTTAAATAGGTAGATATGCACATGAATATGATGACAATGCATGCTTTTCTAACAAGTTGAACAAAGGAATAGAACGGATAACATATCAAATCAAATATCGAATTGCATATACAATGGACAGATATTTCAAGAGTAGAATCATATCAAAAGAGACTGGCCATATTCAGACAGATATCATGCGTTCACATGATCAGACGTATCATATCAAATCTTATCATATCAGATCAAATCAAACTTATCATATCAAACGAAGGCACAATTTTCACAACTCTTGCTTATTTGTTTGTGCTATGCCAAGCACCAGAAGTCCATACTCCCGCGGTTAATAAGTACGTTGGGGCGCTCCTCCCCAGGACCGGACCAGGCCCCTTTTTGCACAGGCATTGGATCAAATTTGGACCAAAGTCCCACATTGTGCCGATCAAACAGATTCATATTATGGCCACAGAGTTTCAATAACAAGCTCGTAGTAAAAGGAACATGATCATTCATAGAGTCAAGGTATGACAAATAGCTCAAGAGAACAAGGCAGGATAACGACGTATCTTATGTTTCATAATTCATTAATGTCTTGACATGAGGATGTTTCTAAAGACAGATCGTATGTAGAACATGTGCTCTCAATTCCCCAAGAAGGGTGCGCCTATTCGTGCAAAGGTGTAAGTGATGAGTCACGGATCTTTCCTAGCATGTATGCGTATAACAAATAATTAATTGAACACCGGAAAGCATGTAACTATTGAAACTCATATGCAAATCATGACATAACACCACTAACAAGTCCATACTAACATGTATTCATCCCCACATTCATATCATATTCTTATCTTATCAATTGACAATAAGCACGATCACAAGATAACCCAATGGACATAAGATCAATCACAATTACACATTAGAATCGTATTCATATCATTACCATTTTTCAATGGGTTGATTTATTTTAGGTCCATGCATACTATATAACCTCATGCACATGCTAGTAGACATCATGAAATGATCAGACCCAAAATATGCAATTTTTTTGTAAGGGTAGTGTCGACACAGCCCTTACTGGTGTCGACACAATGCCTCAAACACAAGGCAAAATAATGCAGAACTGGTCAAGTAGTGTCGACACTAGATCAAGTAGTGTCGACACAATGCTTCAAATACAAGGCAAAATCATCAAGTAGTGTCGACACAGGATCCAGTAGTGTCGACACAGTGCTTTAAATTCAAGGCAAAATGGTCAAGTAGTGTCGACACTAGATCAGGTAGTGTCGACACTAGAGACCCTTCCCAGAACACCTTCTGGGCCAATCTGGGACAGTGTGTCGACACTAGATCAGGTAGTGTCGACACTAGAGACCTTCCTAGAACACCTTCTGGGCTGTTTTGGGATAGTGTGTCGACACTAGATCAAGTAGTGTCGACACTAGTGGCCCTCCCAGAAAAAAAACATATAAGTCATGTGTAACCAGAAAACACGTCTCATGTAGCGATTCACTTTTCCCTCTTATCACTCTCTAACGAATGACATTTGGACAAAATGTTAAACAAGAAAGATGACGAGGACAACTAGTAGAAGAACTTTGATGTTGGGGGTTTGATCAAATTATGTCTCAAATCCCGAGCAAACATGTGAAGAACATAAATCTAAGTGCAGCCCGAAATCGCAGTATCATGTAGAGACTCTCTTACCATGCCTATAACACTCTAACGAAGGACTTTGGATACAACTTCCAACATAAAAGATGATCATGACTTCAAGTAGAAGAACGTTCATGAAGGAAGTTTGGGCTAATTCGGTATAAGATCCCGTGCAAAATAAGAAGAATGGGAAAAGCTCTAACTGTGCGCGACTTAGGGAAAACTACGAATACGCAATGTATACTCCATGAAAACTTGTCAAACCAAGTGCAAATGAACCCAGACTCAAGGATCTACATGATGGTGTTGGTTTTCTTTAATCTTGGCCCGAGAACACCTACATTCGAATGCTAAGAACTCTTTGCAGATTTCTGGGTTGATGCAGAGCGATGTTGAGGAAGACCACGATTTTCCCCAGCCGTTCTCTAATTCCCCAGCGCTCCAAACTTGCTACTCTCGACCCAACTGTTTATAAACCTTCCCCAAGAGTTTAAGGACTAGTTCTTATAGATTTAGAGTGTAGTTATGAGTCCTAACGGGACTAGGAAAGAAGGTTGCGAATTATGCTTCCTTCTTTCCAAAATCTGGGATTCTCACCCAAAGGAAGTAGCAATGGTTTAGGAAACCACCAATTGGGGTTGGGTTCGGTTTTGGCTTACCTTGCATGACTAATTACTTAATTTAACCCTAACTTTCCCTCTCTAATTATGGCATAATTACATATACAAATTTCTGGGTAATTTCTGTCCCAATTTATTTTATATCCTTGGGCCAAATGTGCTCCATTGGCCCAATCTTGTTAATGGGTCATTAACACATGGTGTTGGAAGTCTCTCCAATATGTTTATTTAATTTATCCTCTTTATTTCGAAAATTTTTAAATCACTAAATTTTCGGGTGTGTACATCCTCCCCACTAAAAAAACATTTGGTCCCAAATTTACACATAATGGTGTAGTTCGTACCTGAGAATAGTTCTGGGTGGTTTTCTTCATTATTTCCTCTGTTTCCAGGTAGCATTGGTAACTCCCTCTCGACTCCATTGAACCTTCACATAGGTATGGTACGATTCCTTAGTCGTTGAATCTTCCGATCCAACAGTTTGATCGGCTTCTCTTCATAAGTCAGGTCCTCCTGAATCTCCAAGTCTTCATGGTGATTACATGGTCAGCATTGAATAAGTACTTCCTCATCATGGATATGTGGAACACGTTATGCACGTTCGCCAGCTGTGGAGGTAGTGCAAGTCTATACGCCACCTGACCAATCCTTCCAGGATTTCAAATGGCCCTATGAATCTGGGACTTAGTTTTCCTTTGATCCCAAATCTTTGTATTCCCTTGAGGTGAGACCTTCAAGAAAATATGTTCGCCAACCTGAAATTCTAGTTCTCTCCTTCTCTTGTCTGCATAACTCTTCTGCCTGGATTGTGCTATCTTTAGACGTTCCCGGACAATTTGAACCTTTCTGACAGCCGCCTCAATTAAGTCGGGTCCAACCCATTGGTTTCTCCCCAACCTCTTCTAGCCAAGGGGTGATCTGCAACTCCTACCATATAAGGCTTCAAACGAGCCATCTTGATACTTGCCTGATAGCTGTGTTATATGCAAACTCCATCAGGTACAACTGATCATCCCATCGACCTCTAAAATCTAACACCAGAGCACGAAGCATATCTTCCACAATTTGATTGGTCCTTTCAGTTTGTCCATCGGTCTGAGGGAAAGCAGTACTAAAGTTCACCTTAGTACCCATTGCTGCTTGTAAACCCTTCCAGAAGTGTGAAGTAAATCTAGGGTCCAATCCGATATTATGTTAGATGGAAACCCATGCAATCTAAATACTTCCTTAACATATAGTGCAGCCAATACATCCACAGACCAGGTACTCTTAATCGGTAAGAAATGAGCCGACTTAGTCAAACGATCAACTACTACCCAAATCGCATCCATACCACCTCTAGTCTTGGGCAATCCATGATAAAGTCCATGCCGATACTATCCCACTTCCATTCCAGAATTTCTAGTGGTAGCAGTCCACCAGCTGTACGGAAATGCTCGGCCTTGACTTTCATGCATGTCAAACAGTACGATACATGATCAGCCACATCCCTCTTATGTTTGGCCACCAGTACGACCTTTTTAGTTGTTTACATCTTGTTGATCCAGGATGAATCGTGTACTTGGACTGGTGAGCTTCATTTAATAACCTCTTCTTGAGTTCTCCATGATCAGGGACACATGTTCTACCTCAGAATAGTAATCTTCCTTCAGCTGATAGAGTAAAGTCAGGTCTTTGCTCTAGCTTCTCCCTGATCTCAACTAAGAATGGATCCTCTCCTTGTTTCTCCTTGATTTCGGTCAGTAGATCGGATTGTATCTGGAGATGGGACAGCATTACTTGTTTTTCCTTCTTTCCCACGTCTATGTTCAAGCTTGCAAATTGCTCCAGTAACTTCCATCGCCCAGCATCATACTAGCTAGCGTAGCTCCTGGTTGTCTACTTAGAGAGTCTGCCACTACATGGCTTTCCCAGGGTGATATTGATGGAAAAGTCAAAGTCCTTAAGGTATTCTAACCACCTTCTTTGTCTCATGTTAAGTTCCTTCTGTGAGAATAAATATTTCAAACTCTTGTGGTCAGAAAAGACTTTAAATTGCTCACCATAGATATAATGCCTCCAAATCTTCAAGGCGAATACTACAGCTGCCAACTCCAGGTCATGAACCGGGTAGTTCACTTCGTGGATCTTCAACTGTCTTGAGGCATATGCTATTACCTTCCCTTGTTGCATTAAGACGCATCCCAGACCTGTTCCAGAAGCATCTGAATAAATTTCAATCCTCCCCCTTCAGGTGGGTAAGGCGAGGACAGGAGCAGTAGTCAGACACTTCTTCAAGTTGTTAAAGCTTTCTTCACATTCATCGGTCCACACAAATGTTTTCCTTCCGGGTCAACTTGGTTAATGGCACTGCAATCTTTGAGAAATCCTTTATAAACCTTCGATAATATCCTGCTAATCCTATAAAGCTCCTGATCTCTGTGACGCTTCTCGGTCTTTCCATTCAGTACAGCCTCAACCTTTGATGGATCAACAGCGATACCATCCTTGGTTACCACATGCCCTAAAAAGGATACCTCCTCAAGCCATAATTCACATTTACTTAGCTTGGCATATAATTTATTCTCCCTTAAAATCTGTAATGAAATCCTCAAAGGCTCCTCATGCTCTTTCTTTGTCTTGGAATAGATCAATATATCATCGATGAATACCACCACAAATTTGTCAAGATATGGGCGATAAATGCTATTCATCAACTGCATGAAAACTGCAGGGGCATTTGTTAGTCCGAAAGGCATAACAATAAATTCATAATGCCCATACCTGCTTCGGAAGGTTGTCTTGTGAATGTCTTCTCTTTTGATCCTCAATGATGATAACCGGATCTGAGATCTATTTTAGAGAAGTATCTAGCTCCAGATAATTGATCAAACAACTCATCAATCCTTGGTAGAGGGTATTTGTTCTTGATAGTTAACTGGTTTAGTTGTCTGTAATCGATACATAGCTTCATCGACCCATCTTTCTTGAGGAAGAGGATAGGTTACCCCATGGCGATGTGCTGGTCGGATGAAACCCTTCTCTAACAGTTCCATCAGTTGCTCTTTTAATTCCTTCAGTTCTGCGGGGGACATTCTATATGGTGCCCTAGATACGGTACTGCTCCAGGGACCAACTCGATGGTAAAATCGGACCTCTCGCTCAGGAGGAATTCCTGGCAAGTCTTCGGGAAAAACATCAGCGTATTCGCTGACAACATGGATGTCCTCCACTTTGACTTCTTCTTTGTGATGACCACAGCAGCAAGCAAGGCATACAACCTTTCCTCATCATCCTTTTGGCTTGTAGTGCAAAGATAAGTGACAATCTCCTGCGGTTTCTATCCCCTGTGAACACTAGTTTTGGGTAATGGCTAAAGGTTACCAGTCTGCTCCTAGTATCACATCATACCCCGCCATATCCATACATATTAAATTGGTGGTAGGTTTTGGTTTTAATCAACACTTCACTGGATGGCGTATTATTTGTTGCATGTCCCTAGCCTGGGCACGTTCAGCGGCCATTGAGGTAATAAGTACATTCAAGATTCATATAAGTCAGTCATCTAAATATATCACATGTGACTCCTATTCCCATGGTTCTGCCAAGCTCACATTAGGTACGATAGATTTTGACTCGTGTGATCTAGTTTCATCCTATGTTCCTATTCCCTGGACCCTAAAGTTTAGGGCTCTGATACCAACTGTCACGCCCCGATATTTTAGCAGCTGAATAAATACCGGGGGACGTGAATGATACAAACAGGCGTATCACAGTTGAATAGCGCAGAGTCACGATTGAACAAAAGAACACATTTGAGACTATAAGATGGTCATCCAAAAATATACTTTATTCCATTTCAGTCAACTAATTACAACCTTACATGGAGAGATCATTTGAAAAGAGTTCCTTATTCAATAAAACTTCTAGAAAAGTTTACTATTACATAGACTACTCAATTGTCTATTTCTAAACTATCTCTACTCATATGGCGGGTGCTCATCACTCTTGCCTGCCCCATCAGACTCCACTGGTTCTTCATCAATTCCTGAAAAAGGGAGGATGATAGGGTGAGCGAACTAGCTCAGTAAGATTTACATCTCAATATTGTGCGGGCACAAGTATACATGATTAGCATTTTAAATAGGCAGATATACATATGAATATGATGACAATGCATGCTTTTCTAACAAGTTGAACAAAGGAATAGAACGGATAACATATCAAATCAAATATCGAATTGCATATACAATGGACAGATATTTCAAGAGTAGAATCATATCAAAAGAGACTGGACATATTCAGACAGATATCATGCGTTCACATGATCAGACGTATCATATCAAATCTTATCATATCAGATCAAATCAAACTTATCATATCAAATGAAGGCACAATTTTCACAACCCTTGCTTATTTGTTTGTGCTATGCCAAGCACCAGAAGTTCATACTCCCGCGGTTAATAAGTACGTTGGGGCGCTCTCCCCAGGACCGGACCAGGCCCCTTTTTGCACAGGCATGGATCAAATTGGACCGGAGTCCCACGTTGTGCCGAACAAACAGATTCATATTATGGCCACAGAGTTTCAATAACAAGCTCGTAGTAAAAGGAACATGATCATTCATAGAGTCAAGGTATGACAAATAGCTCAAGAGAACAAGGCAGGATAACGACGTATCTTATGTTTCATAATTCATTAATGTCTTGACATGAGGATGTTTCTAAAGATAGATCGTATGAAGAACATGTGCTCTCAATTCCCCAAGAAGGGTGTGCCTATTCGTGCAAAGGTGTACGTGATAAGTCACGGATCTTTCCTAGCATGTATGCGTATGACAAATAATTAATTGACACCGGAAATCATGTAACTATTGAAACTCATATGCAAATCATGACATTAACACCACTAACAAGTCCATACTAACATGTATTCATCCCCACATTCATATCATATTCTATCTTATCAATTGACAATAGAAGATCACAAGATAACCAATGGAATAAGATCAATCACAATTACACATTAGAATCGTATTCATATCGTTACTATTTTTCAATGGGTTGATTTATTTTAGGTCCATGCATACTATATAACCTCATGTACATGCTAGTAGACATCAAGAAATGATCAGACCTAAAATATGCAATTTTTTTGTAACGGTAGTGTCGACACAGCCCTTATTGTGTCGACACAATGCCTCAAACACAAGGCAAAATAATGCAGAACTGGTCAAGTAGTGTCGACACAATGCTTCAAATAAAGGCAAAATCATCAAGTAGTGTCGACACAGGATCCAGTAGTGTCGACACAGTGCTTCAAATTCAAGGCAAAATGGTCAAGTAGTGTCGACACTAGATCAGGTAGTGTCGACACTAGAGACCTTCCCAGAACACCTTCTAGGCCAATCTGGGACAGTGTGTCGACACTAGATCAGGTAGTGTCGACACTAGAGACCTTCCCAGAACACCTTCTGGGCTGTTTTGGGACAGCGTGTCGACACTAGATCAAGTAGTGTCGACCACTAGTGGCCTTCCCAGAAAAAAAAAAACATATAAGTCATGGTAACCAGAAAACATGTCTCATGCAGCATTCACTTTCCCTCTATAAACTCTCTAACGAGTGACATTGGCCAAAACATTTAACATGAAAGATGACGGGGACAACTAGTAGAAGAACTTTGATGTTGGTGATTTGATCAAATTAGGTCTCAAATCCCAAGAAAACATATGAAGAACATAAAGTTAAGTGCAGCCCGAAATCGCAGTATCATACAGAGACCCTCTTACCATGTCTATAACTCTCTAAAGAAGGACTTTTGGACAAAACGTCCAACATAAAAGATGATTGTGACTTCAAGTAGAAGAACGTTCATGAAGGAAGTTTGGGCTAATTCGGTACAAGATCCCATGCAAAATAAGAAGAACGGGAAAGCTCTAACTGTGCGCGACTTAGGGAAAACTACGAATACGCAATGTATACTCCATGAAAACTTGTCAAACCAAGTGCAAATGAACCAGACTCAAGGATCTACATGATGGTGTTGGTTTTCTTTAATCTTGGCCAGAGAACACCTACCTTCAAATGCTAAGAACTCTCTGCAGATTTCTAGGTTGATGCAGAGCAAAGTTGAGGAAGACACGATTTTCCCCAGCGTTCTCTACTTCCCCAGCGCTCCAAACTTGCTACTCTCGACCCCAACTTGTTTCAAAACCCTCCAAGAGTTTAAAGACTAGTTCTTATAGATTTAGGGTGTAGTTATGAGTCCTAACGGGACTAGGAAAGGAGGCTGCGAATTCTGCTCATTCTTTCCAAAATCTGAGATTCTCACCCAAAGGAGATAGCAACGGTTTAGGAAACCACTAATTGGGGTTGGGTTCGGTTTTGGCTTACCTTGCATGACTAATTACCTTAATTGTAACCTAACTTGCCCTCTCTAATTATGGCATAACATACACGAATTTCTGGGTAATTTCTTGTCCTAATTTATTATATCCTGGGCAAAATGTGCTCCATTGGCCCAATCTTGTTAATAGGTCATTAACACATGGTGTGGAAGTCTCTCCAATATGTTATTTAATTTATCCTTCTTTATTTCCAAAATTTTTAAATCACTAAATTTTCGGGGTGTTACAGGCTTCCCTTGTCCTTGTTAATTTTACTATCCGACTTCTTAAGATCATTGTAGGTAATCTTGGTCATGTGTTGAGAATCTATGAGCCCACTTTGGCTCTCACCCAGACATAGGAAGCATTCGTTGTATAGAACTAGACGTTGCTAAGGCCAGACCTGGAAGGATGGATAGGTGTGGGCAGGAGGCTTTGGCAAAAAATAAATTACTATAAAGTTCCTGTTGTTTACAACTTCTGCCATAAGCTAGGTCATGCAGAGTCTGAGTGCAAAAAGAAGATGAAGGATGCGGTTGCCATGGAGATCCTCAGAGGAAGCATATTGAAACTGATATCATTATACAATCTTGGCGTCAGAAGGAGGGCAGTGAGATTTATAAAGAGATGCCATTGAATAATTATTCTAATCAGATAAATGGCAGTGTTCTTTGGTAGACAATGTGATCAGCAGGCCATGAAGGCCCAGGAGAACAATGTTTGTATTCAAGATTCATAGGATATACAAGTTCATCCCTCTAAAGTGGTTCATGAAGACCATGCTTCTGAGGGAGTTCAGGGGGTTCAGAAAGAGGTTGTTCAGCTTCAATCCCAGCTGCATGGGGAGCATGACAATATTGGGGAGGACAGTCTACATCATTTGGCTTCTGAAGTGTTGTTGTAGATGAGCGTGGTGGTATTAAAAAATTAGTTTCTGAGGAGGACCCTAGGATCAAGCTCTCGTGGGGAGCAAAATGAGTCTGTTCAGCTTTTACCCATGTTGCATGGGTGCATGGTAAGTTTAAAGGAGCTTGCCATCAAGGTTCTACTTCTGATTCTGTTGCAGTTCGTGTTTCCGGACGGTGGGGGGATGGAGGTTAGTGTTATTCCGATGATAACTCTCGCTGGGGAAGAAGAAGCCTTTTCGAGTTCGGATATTTCCAAGTTAAAACCGCCCGACTCCATTCCTAACAAGGTTTTGTTTTGGCGGAGGTGGAGAATATTCACATGCCGAATAAGATAAAATGTCACAAGGAGGGAAAGCAGAAAGATCTGGGAGCCAGGACTCGTTCCAAGGCCAAAGCTGATGGGGGATCTAACGGGTTAGTGTCCTCATGAATCCATCCATTCTATATTGGAATCAGAGGAATAGCAAATTTAGCCTCCCGGCGTTCGTAAAGAGAATTATTCGGGCTCAGTGTGGATTACTTGCTCTTGTGAACCGAAGGTTTCCTTAGATAGGGCGATCTCTCTTCAAAGATATCTGGGTATGGATTCATTATAGGTCATTGTGGTGAAAATTCTAAATTATGGGTGTTTTGGCGGAAGTTTCCTCTCCAGATGGTCAATTGATCGGACCAGCATATACTAGGCTGCCATGCAGGATAACAGGCCTATTCTTTTTGTAATAGTTGTATATGCTAGCTGCCATGCAGGTGGAAGGCATTCCCTCTTTGATGATATTCTTAGCTTCTATAGTGTGTTGATGTTCCCTGGTTAGTGGGAGGGGATTTCAACTGTATTGCCTTCCATCGGAGAAGAAAGGTGGTTGCTCAGCGAATTTACAGGCATGTTGGACTTTAATGCTTTTATTTCGGGAGCAGATTATAGAGTGGGTTACAGTGGTCCCTTGTGTACTTGGTCAAATAATCGAACTGGCCAAGCTGCAGTTTCTGCTAGGCTGGACAGGTTCCTCATGAACTCTACTTGTGATGATAAGTTTTCTGGCATGACGGTTAAGCACCTCCCTAGAGGTCCTTTCTGATCATGCTTTTACTGTGTCCTTTGGTTCTTCTCCCAGATATCCTGCTAGATTCACCTTTCAATCCATGTGGACCTCTCATGACACAATTTAGCGACACAGTCAAGGCTGCTTGGGAAGCTCCCATTGGGTGGCACTATAACCCATTTGTAACTCTCCATCTACAGTTGAAAGCGATTAGAGGTGTAAGGCCTTGATTTTCACCTTGTTTGTTTAAATATATGTATGTGCGTATAAGTGTATACTATGATGTATAGATTATTGTGTAAGTATTTATGTATACAACTTGTATGAATGAGTATTATTGAATGTACATAGTATATATATATATATTAAGTGTGTAGTATTATAAATCTGCATAATTAAAGTGAGTTTTGTCGGCAAGTCGGCATCCACATAGGCTGACGCTGACCAGGGGTAGGCGGCAATATCGATGGACGCCCATTTTTGGATAGGCGACCATGGATATGGACGCCAATATCCCGATCTGTTACATTTCAGATCCGGAAAAGCCTCGGAAATTGAGCCTCTTGTTTTGGAAACCCTTCCCAACGGCTCTGAGACTTGCCCTTTAACCTATCCGACCCCAACCCTTTATAATATCCAGATTTCGGCCAGATCCACCCCTTTTGGCTCTTGGGTCAAAACCTCTCTTTCTGTGCAAAAACCCTAACTTGAACCTGAAAGATCCGGCTTCGGGAGGCTTCGTCTGGCGACCTACATCAACTGGTGTCGACCTTGAACATCCGGGAACGACTCCCCACGCTGGTGTGCTGTGAAGATCAATAGAAGATCCGAAGAAGGAGGGATTTGGAGACTCTTGGCATAGGCGAGGAGGGCTTCTCCGGCTTAAATCATCGTTGGTAGATTTTACAGAAGGCAAGTACCCCATTCACATTAATCTACATATGTCTAGTATGTCCCAGGAATTTTTCAGATTTTTCGTGTCCTGGAACCCCCTTTCAAGTGTTTTATTGGCTTTCAGTCTGTGTTTGTGCAGACAGGATATTAACGGCAAGATCCCTTGCCGCTAATATCATGAGTTGGCGGCATCATATAATGCCGTTAACCTATAGACGGCTACCCCATGCCGTCGAGTTCTTCAGACTGCAACAATGTGCAAGTCTGTCCTTATATGAACTAGTTTTCGAGTTTTTTGCATGAGGATATACGGTAAAATTTATATAATATGTAAATAATATGTTTGGGTGTACTGTGAGTTATTGTGCATTTTTGGAATTTTCACTAATTTAGAATTTTGGAATGTGTTACCAACAGAATGTTAATCTTGGAAAATGTCATTTATGAAATATGTGTAGAAATTAACTGCCATAATTTTTTTTGTTACATTGTTCATAATATCTGGTGCATATATAAAAATTTGAGCAATTTATTATCTGTATAGTTTATTAAATTTTCTGAACCGAAAAATAGTTAATATGTCTACTCAATGTAGAAAAGTAAGAATTCATTCGAAACTAGTTAAGTTCCTGAAAATTGTGATAAAATTTGTACTGTCAGTATACATGTATGAAATAAATTGTGAATCTGAATAATGAAAATTTGTGTCAGTTTGGCTATTTTTACAGTGATAACATCACTGTTAGAATTTTCAGAAATATGTGTAACTTAAAAAAATGTAAATTTTGGTCTGCATGATGGGTAAACTGTAATGAATTTTTGGTTAAATTTCTGTACTGAACAGATGACAGTAGCTATATAAACTTGTTTTATCTTAGGTATTAATAATTAATACATGCTAATATGATTAATGTTTAATTCTGCAAAAATTTCAGCATGGTTAGGATTGTGTAAAAATCTGATTAATACTGAAAACAGTAGTACCATGCTAGGCAATACTGAAGAATGTAAATGTATGATGAGATGAATATGTGATATTTTGTGTTTTAGAAATGTGTTGAAATGAGAGAGAAATGTATTAATGTGCCAATGGGTGACACTGCTACCTTAGAGGGTGTGGAACTGTACTGTGGTAAAGTCCCCGGGAAAGTTCAAAGTGTGTGATGCCCCATGGGCATTGGGATTAAATCCTGGAGGCGAACAAGTATCGCTGGTTAGGGTGGAGAGTGCTTCTCCCGGTTCTGCGCAGTAATAAGATTAATCACTGGAATGCCTAGGTGATTGATATGTGATGTGATTAGTGGGTCCTTCTAAAGTGGTTGGGCTATGTGTCACGGCATTAAGTGAAAGTGAAAATGTGTTTAAGTGAAAGAAAATGTGTAAATTGTGAAACTGTGGAAGTGATATGTGTTCATGAAATCCTTATGAAAGCATGCAAAAATGATACGTTTCTTGTGAATGTGGACATGATAGTAGTAAAACAGCGAGCTTTTCACTAATATGAATGTGTTAACTATGTGTAAAATTGTCTTAGAATT
Source organism: Colocasia esculenta (assembly GCA_014218235.1). NCBI lineage: Eukaryota > Viridiplantae > Streptophyta > Magnoliopsida > Alismatales > Araceae > Colocasia > Colocasia esculenta. The sequence continues at coordinate 34,312,631 of CM024761.1, read as the reverse complement.
CACGTTAAAATTAGTTGTTATGAAATGTGTAAATATTGTGTAAAATGATCAACATGTGGCTTATGAATGATTGAATGAAATTAGTTTAGCGTAGTAAAAAGTGTAGAAAGCATGTGATAGAATTTGTTTTGGTGTATAAAACTAAATCCCATGTGAAAATGTGTAGAAATCATGAATAGGTTTTTATTTGAAAAATTGTCACTTCCATGCATTATGTGTAAATGATGTAGCTTAAGGTTATGGATATTACTTGATGCATGTATGTTTAGTGTGCTGGTGTTACTTGTTGAGTCTTTTGAACTCATTCTTGCTTCGGCGTACAGGTGCAGACGTTTCTACTTCTTCCGAGGAGATCGTTAGGAGCGACTCGGAGCGAGAGTAGGAGATATTGTTGTGGAGTTAGCATTGAAATTTTCATTACTTCATAGTATGTAATAAAGACTCTGCGTAGATCATGTGGACAAATATTTATTTTATTTCAGTTATGAATAATTAGCTCTCTTTCCTTCTCTATACGGACTGTGAATAGAATGTGGATGATGGAATAAAATTTCTTTTCAGTTCTTTAAATTCCGCTGTCATGAGATATATTATATTTGTGTATGTTTCAGCCTATTATACTAGTGTTGGGTAAATGTCCCACTGTAGTGATACATTTATATCGATGTGGGTTGGTGGAACCGTACTGATATGAGAGGGTCGTTACAAGAGGTGCACTGCGTATCTGGAATAAGCAGACCTTTGGTAACATTAATGATAACTTGCTGATATTTGAAGAGGAGGCAAGAGTGAAACAAGAATCTTGATTTAAATCCTTCTGCTGAGAACCGCACTGCTATGGGTGAAGCTAATGCTAATCTCAGGAGAGCTTTGAACCATGTGGAGATTTTCTGGGCTCAAAAGGCCCGGATGCAATGGTTGGAGGATGGTGACAAAAATACGGCATTCTACATGTTGTGGTCAAAGGCAACAGGAGGCGAAATATTATTTCTAGATTGCAGGTGGATGGTGTTGGGAATGAGGACCAAGAGTCTCTCAAGCAAAACGCTATTCAGTATTTTATGTCTCTCTTCAATCCTTGGACCATATTATTAATGAAACCCTTCTACATGTTATTCCTTCTATTGTTTCGGATGCCCAGAACATGGAGCTTACTGCTATCTCGTCCAAGGAGGAGTTCAAGGCGGCTGTGTGGAGTATGAATCCTAGCAGTGCTCCTGGCCCTGATGGTTTCACGGGTTACTTCTTCACCTCTTGTTGGGAGATTATTCACCTGGACGTCATAAAGGCTGTTGAGAGTTTTTTCCAAGGCTTCCCACTACCGAGAGGGGTGACTTCTTCTCTTATTTCTCTTGTCCCCAAGACCGACTACATTGCGTTTTATGGGGACTATAGACCGGTCAGCTTGTGTAACTTTTGCTACAAAATCGTCTCAAGAATCCTGTGTGATAGGCTGATCAGCATTCTCCCTATGATTATTTCTGAAGAACAAGGTGCTTTTGTCAAAGGTAGGCACATCTCGATAATGTCTCTCTTTCTAGACAACTTGTGAAAGACATCTGAGAGAAAGGTTCGGGGTCATAATGTTTTGTTTAAGCTTGATATATCAAAAAGCTTATGATAGTGTGGAGTGGGATTTCCTATTGGCGGTCCTCAAAAAATTTGGCTTCTTGAACAGATTTTGTTCTTACATTGTATGTTGATTGCTAATGGTTCTGGTTCTATCTTATTCAATGGCACCCCTACTAGCTATTTTCATTCTACTCGGGGTCTTAGACAAGGAGATCCTATTGCCCTTGCTCTTTTCATTATCATGGAGGAAGCTCTCAGCCAAGGTATTAGGAATATGGTGCAAATGGATATCTTTACCCTTATGTTGGGCCCAGAGGAGTACCCCTGTATCTCATCTTCTCTATGCATACGATACTCTTATTTCTCAAGGAGGGAAGCATAATGTCCAAAAAATGATGGAATTCCTTAAAAAATCTCTCTTTCTTCAGGTCAGCAAATTAATCCCCAAAACTGTTTCATGATTTCTCACAGGGTGGCACCTCAAGCAGAAAGAAAGAATGATTAAGAGGGTGACTAGTTTCAAAAAACAAATAGGTCCTATGGTTATCTGGGGGGTCCATTGAGACTGGTAGGGTCTTAGCTTCGGATTATAAACCTGTGTTGAGAGGGTGAACATGAAGCTTGCTGCATGGAAGCCTAGACTGATCTCGTAGGCAGGAAGAATTACGCTTATGAATTCTGTGCTTGCCTCCTCCAGTCTATCTTGATGATCAGTCTGTCCCCATGCAATTTTAATTAATTATATATATACATATTTTGATGATTAACGAAACAAAACAAGATTTATCAATTAATTATACATATATATATATACATTTTGATGAATATTTCATAAGTCTTAAGTACAGGAAAAATACCGAGGTCAAACAAGCCAATAAAGGTATGCATTACTACTCTGAAGCTTCAATCTTTTCAACATGATTTCTCTAAATCCATATCGATTTTGTTGAAGTTCATAACGATTTTTTATAAGACTGAAAAGTCAGTGTTGTTTTCAAACAAATCGATGATTCACGATTCTATAAGTGATCGCAACGATTTTCTTATAAGACTGAAAAGTCATGGTGTTTCAAAATCGATGTCGTTAACGATGTCATAAGTGATCGCAACAATTTTCTTAGAGACTGAAAAGTCATGTTGTTTCAAACAAATCGATGTAGTAACGATTCATAAGTTATCATAACGATTTTTAGAACTCGCAACGACTGCTTGTGTAACGACTTCATAAGTTATCATAACGATTCTTTAGAACTCACAACGACTTGCTTGTTGTAACGAC